>JARHVA010004560.1:317500-447500 GCA_037957365.1 Torreya grandis | reverse complement strand
TGGTATGTTACAACAATATAGTCTAAATACAACATGAAATTTATTACTAGAACTGCATAAAATGAAAGGCTATAGGAATTGTATGTATTTTAAGGTAAAAAATGATTATCCCCTTTTTGAATAAATGATCCAAGAGGATTCACATTCACTCCAAAAATAGAGCTCGTTAGCTCCTTGTGCAACCATTCTAAGTTTTGGTCAAAGCAGGTCAATAAGTGGTCAAAACTAATCAAAACTAGAAAAATTTATGATCTTGTAATGTTTATGAACCAATTCCATGACATAGAGCTTGTTGAGTGTTTTTTGGTATATTTTATGGTTTAAAAAATGGAGTTCGTATGTGAAAGTTATGAGCAATCAAATTTATGGTCAAACTTGATGACATGGCAATATGGCTCAACCAAAGTCATTAATATTTGTAAATTTCACCTTAGTAAAGGGGGATACACATAAAACATCATAAATTAGGGAATAATTGTCACCCCATATTTTAAAATGTAATAGATAATTTAAAATCCCATAAAAATTTGGTATGAGATAATTATGAAATTTATTAAAATAGATTTAGGATAATCATCCCAATCAAAAAAAGTGGACCTCCCACAAGTATATAAAGGGGTGAGGGGTTATTTGGAAATAATTAAGAATTGGAATTGGAATTTATTGAATTCATTCCAAAGTCTCAAAGCTTTCATGGCAGAGCTAGAGCCGAAGAGCTGAAGAGCTAAAAGATAGAGCCGAAGAGCCGAGAGCCAAGAGCTAGAGCTAGGGATGGTTCCATCCATATAATGAGTGTCTAGATTTGAGGTCATTTGATTCACTTTTTAATGACTGAAAGTGAAGCTTTGAAAATCATGTAATGGCTAATATAGAGACCAATATGCATATATCCTAAGTTTTGAAGGACTTAGAGAGATTTTCAGACTTCGGTGTAAACTAGGGAAATGTCCTAAACTCTGAGACAAATTCAACAAAATTTCCTATGATGATTTTTGTAAGACCATTGTATAATTCTATTTTTGATACCTTTGTCAGAAATTCATAAGATTTCAAGATTGCATTTGTGCGACAGTAAGGTGGAAGGTTTGTTCATGGGTATACCAGGACTTTTTGAAGCTCTGTTGTTTGAATTGTGTGTAATCTTAGAGTATCCATTTGACCATCATGAGGAATTGGACATGTACTCACTTTTCAAGGAGATGTATCAGTTCCTACTATAAATTAACTTGGAGGTGTAGGCATTGGCGAACTCTGTTATCAAGTGCTTGTCGCGAGTTAATTTTATTTGTGTATTATTTTTCCATATTTTGATTAATTTTATTTATTAGTCATTATTGAATGCATAATTATTCAAATATGACATATTAATGAAAACTTGAGAAATTTAGGGTTTGAGATAAATATGTATTAAAAGGTCAAATTTAATTTAATTTTCTTGAGTGTTTTAGGAAAGTGTGTGATTTGACAAAAGTATTTAAGGTAAACAATTTTTGCATGGAAATAAGTACCAGTTTATGGATTAGGTTTGGTATCAGAGCAGTTAGTATGCCAGGTTAGCTTCTGATTGTGTGGATTGATATTAGTTGTTTTTAGTTTGGTTTCTAGTAGTATTGTAGACTTTTTGGGTCTATTAATATTCCATTTGCATTGTGTAGTTTGTGGAATTAGGTTGTTTGTAGGAAATTGAAAGCCATGGGCAAAGCCTTGAAAAGAGAGAGGCTTGATGAGCTTCAAGCGATTAACTAATGGATTCAAGAAGAGAATGTTTTCTTGATGGATCAATTGTACTCCTTGGATGAGGAGATTGCTCATTTAAAATTAGAGCTACAAGCCAAGGATGAGATCTTGACACAAATGTAGGATGAAGAGAAACATTGTCTTCATCAAATGCCTTCCACTATAGATTCAAGCACTATGACTAATGAGTGCACTATACTTATTCATCTGGTAATTCCTTTCATTCATTTTTAAATGTTTTAGATATTTCTTTTAATAGTTTTGAGAAACACATTAAGGGTATTAGATATAAACTGTTATTGAAAATGGAATTTGATAGAAGGGGCCTTGGTAAGAATGGTCAAGGTATTTCTAACCCAATATAGGTAGAGCATAGATCTCACCATGTAGGATTGGGTTATGCTAGTGAGAAAGTGGATGTTGGAGAGAGTTCCTCCATTGCTAAAAGAGGACAAACTTTTGATAGCCAAGATCCGAGGCTACTAGAAGAGCATAATTCCTCCCTATAAAGAAATGATGAATGATGTAAGAAATTAGGTAAAAGAGGTATTGAGATTCCACCTCCTTGATCTTACAATAGAAAAGGCACCAATAGGAATGTGAATTCCAAGACTTCTGATTCACTTTTTCCATTTAAGAGATCTAGTTTTGATATTCAGAAGATGTTGCATTCTTTTTTTTTTGTATGTTTTGCAGATTGAATAACCATTGTGTCGCATATTGTTGGAAAAGACAAGCTTCGTTGAAGTAGTTTGCAGGTGCTAAAGACCATTCTCATACTAGCAAAGTGAGAAATGGTAAATGGGTGATCTCACCTAATAAGAGGGATGCTTACACTCATTGTCACATGAGTGGACATCAGGTTGAAAAGTGCTGGAAAATTCAACCATCCCACCATCTTGGTAATGATAAGAAGAAGATGGTATATAAACTTGTCGATAAAGTAACTAATGAAGTTAATCCTAAATCAACCCATGTAGATGTTAGTGAATCCACTAAGGAAATTGAACACCCTAAACAAGAGAATTTGATAAAGAAGGTTAGTAAATAGTTTCTTAATTTCATGCTGTCATGATTAGTGGATTGATATATGCATTTTTAGAGCTACTATGGTGGGAACACTTTGAGACAGGTTTATCATGCAAAGTTTATAATTCTCACACTTGTGTTATGATTAGCTCTTTTTTAGAATCTCTAGTATTATCTTTATGAGTTTCCTATTGAATTGTTAAGGAATTTAACTCATTGATCAACTTGGGAGATTTGACAACAGTTGTACAGGTTGTTGGGTATGATTCAGTTTTCCTACAATACTTGTTTCAGAATAACTACTATTTTGGAATGCATCTATTTATGGCATGTGTGTGATTGGAAGCATTGATAAGAACCATTGGGGCAATGTATTGTGACATGATCACAACCAATATTATATTTTTTCTACATTGACAAACTTGTCTTGCAATTGCATTGGTGATTATTTTAGTATTTGGTAGTTGACTACTTACAAGATGTGACAGTGGGTAAAAAGTTTGATATATTGTGACCTTATTGGTAGTTGCAAGATTCAATATAACTCATGCCTTGTTTTTATGGATTTTTACATTTTGAGTTATGAATCATATTTTTCCACTATTATCTCTTTTTTATGTTTGCATTATGTACTTGATATGTTGCAGAGGACCATTTAGCAATAGTAGAGGAGATCACTAGGCTTATCTATGTAGAGGCTCTTATGAAGCTGTGCAACAGAGTAAGTCATCACATCTTAGTTTTGTGTAGAGGCTATTGATGGCTATGTAGTAGTAGAGGGTATGTGGAAGATGTGATCAATCAGTTGTTCCACGTGTTGTAGGCACAGTTATAGAACCTGAGTATATCAAAAAAAGACCCATCAGAATTCTTCAGAACCAACTAGCATTTTAGAGGATCAAGTTGGGTAAAATTTTTTGGTGGACCAAAATACCTCTTATTAGGGAGGATTGATCCATGAGGAACCACATTCACTCTGGAAATAAAGCTTATTTTCTCCTTATGCAGTCAGTCCAAGTTCTAGTCAAAGTAGGTCAATAGGTGGTCAACACTGATCAAAAATGAAAAAAATGATGATCTTGGAATGTTTATTAACTAGTTCCATGACATAAATCTCATTTAGATATTTTTGGCACATTTTATGGTTTGAAAAATGGAGTTTGTATGTGAAATTTATGACCAATCAACGTTATGGTCAAACCCGATGATGTGGCAATAAAGTGACATGGCAATATGGCTTGACCCAATTCATTAATATCTATAAATTCCACCTTAGTAAAGGGGGATAAACACAAACCATCATAAATTGAGGAATAATTACCACCCCATATTTTTAAATGTAATAGATAATTTAAAATCCCATAAAAATTGGGTATGGGATAATTATGAAATTATTAAAATAGATTGAGGATAATCATCCCAATCGAAAAAAGTGGACCTCACACAAGTATATAAAGGGGTGAGGCATTATTTTTAAATCATTAGGAATTGGAATTGGAATTCAGTGAATTCATTCCAAAGTCTCAAAGCTCTCATGGCAGAGCCAAAGCTGAGAGCCAGAGTTGAAGAGCCAAAGAGCCAAGAGCCAAGAGCTAGAGCTAGAGATGGTTCCAGCCATATGAGTGTCTAGATTAGATGTCATTTGATGCACTTTTTAATGCCTCAAATTGAAGCTTTGTAGATTGTGTAATGGCCAATATAGAGACCAGTTTGCATATATCTTAAGTTTTGAAGGACTTAGAGAGCTTTTCAGACTTCGATGTAAATTAGGGAAATGTCCTAGACTCTGAGACAAATTCAATGATATATTTAATTTAGATGACAATTTTTGTAATATTATTTTATAAGTCCATTTTAAATACCTTTGGAAAAAATCCATAGGATTACAAGATTGCATTTGTGTGACAATAAGGTAGAAGGTTTGTTCGTGGGTATACCAGGACTTTTTTAAGCTCTGTTGTTTGAGTTGTGTGCAATATTAGAGTATCCATTTGATAATCATGAGGAATTGGCCATGTACTCACTTTTTAAGGAAATGGATTGATTCATACTATAAGTGAACTCGAAGATGTAGGCATTACTGAACTCCATTATCAAGTGCTTGTCATGATTTGATTTTATTTATTAATGATTATTGAATGCATAATTATTCAAATACAACATATTAATGGAAAATTGAGAAATTTGGGGTTTGAGATAAATATGTATTAAAATGTCAAATTTAGTTTCATTTCCTTGAGTGTTTTGGGAAATTATGTGATTTGACAAAAGTATCCAAGGTAAACAATTTTTGCATGGAAATAAGTGCCAATTTATGGATCAATAAAATCTCCAATTTTTTTCATAGCTACTTAATTCTGGGAAGAAGAGGAATCTTATGTTGTCTCATTTTTGAAATGTACGATACATTATCTATGTTGGCTGGTAGAGAGGAGAGCGTAATAGTATCAACCACCATCGGTTGGATGCTCGAGTTTGACTACATAATTTGAAGTTTTAAAGAAGGAACAAATTGTGGCTGGGGAAGGCATGATGGTTGGAAGCACTATATTTATGGATAACAATTTGGAAAAGTTTTTTGAGATTCTAATATAAGAAAAGTACCATCAAATTTAGGATAATATAGACCACTAAAGTGACTTTGTTGATAGTAAAGAATATGTGGGATTTTAAAATTTACTTCACATATGTAATATGAAAAAAAATAAACTAGATAAATTTAAAGTAATGAAATCAAGCACCACTTGATAAGATTTCAATATCAAAGTCTTTCCAACATAGTGCACCCATCTTGTGAGTTATAGAATAATAAAGATGGTAGTGTGGAAGAGAAGAATCCAATTTCAAAATTGTATTGGTATAAAAATTTGATGGATAATAAAGAATGTTTTGTATTAATATATTCTCTAATGGAAGAAGAAACACATGCATCTAGTCACAAGGTAAACCCTATAATGATTCATTAAAATAACAAACAAACAAGTAGGATATATAAAACTTTGTGTTAAAGAGTAAACATGTGGAATTTTGTGTAAATACTATCTGCCAATTTTTATTTCTACAAAAAAAATATTGTTTTATGTCTTATCAATGCTAAGGAGTCAATGGCAAACCATCCAACTGATCCCATTGAAAATTTTGCAATGAATGCATGTCATGCATACGGTGGACCATATGAAATGTAAAACCCATAGATAATGAATAAAATAATAAGATCACCTTAATCCATATAAAATTTTAAGGATAAAACCCAAAACTTTATAGTGGAATAAATTATAAGATCATTTGAAGAGTATTTTAGGGAGATATAAAAATTATAGCTTATTCTCTAATAAAAATATAAATGGTATTTTTAGGAGTGTAAGACATATCCTACAATAAAGAGGCTTGACACTCCCACTCAAGTATATATGTGCCATATGTCACTTGGTAAGTGGATACATCATATGAACTACAATGACAACAAAATTTTTACATAGTGACATTTAGCATAGAACTTTAAGCTTTGGGCATGGATGTTTTTGTCATATGGAATATATTCTGGGAAATTTCAACAAAAAGGTTACAATGCTATAGAAAACCTTTGTGAACTCGATATGAAACTCACCACAAAATTTATCTAAATCAAAGTGTGGAGCCATACAAGTAGATAAATTGGTGCAAGGGTAAATGTAATGGTTTCACTACATGGCTCCAATAATAATTTTTAGTGTTACATCTACAACTGCTCTCACATCAAAATTAAAATGAAACATTTTCAAACTAGAATCATGAAAACAACTTCCAAATGTAAATTTTATATCATGTTAACATAATTGTTTTCCTCTATATTGTAATTAAAATACATATATCTAACAAATACATAACAACCCATTTTCTAAATTTATTGATTTAAATCAACATAATATGAGTACAACCCCATGTCTTGTACATTACTTAATCAATATTTGGGCGATGAATAGAAGTCTTTATGACCATTTCCTTAGAATCCCATTACTTACATTTTACATTACAAGTCAATATGAAAGAAATTTGATGTGGGTGCTTGATTTAAAATAATTCCATGAGAACCCATTACTTATATTTTACATTTCAATTGATATGAAAATGATTTGTATGTGGGTGTTGGTCTACATCCACATAAAAATAACTAGTTCTTCGCTTATTCAGTCTAACAAATAAAGGGATAAACCTACAATGCATCTACTACAATCTCCTCTTCACTCACACACAGTGCACCGCCATGATTACAATACCCTCATATCAAAGGAGGGTTATATATTAGGGAAAAAATGCACCAACATAATTTCTACTGTTAGATCTATGACCTGAGAGTGAATGGTCCAAATTTACTACAAAATTATAATATTTTATAATGAATTTTTCACCCATGGAAACCATAGTGGTGGGGGGGGGGGGGGGGTGGTGGGAAGCCCCTCCACACCCCCTGTTAGGAACCAAACATTTGAATAAGATCATGCTCCACCATCCAATAATCTCCCACTTAGAGACTAATCGCTGCAACTCCACTGCTACAACTCTTCCTTGGACTTTTATTAAAAATTTAACCCTGACATGTTTCTCATCTTCTTTGTTATCTTTGAAAACCTATTGAAGCTGAACAACTCTCCATCTTCTCCTTTATGACTACCTTTGTTATCATATCTTCAAGATTTTGACTCATATGGATCTTTTCCAACTTCAGTTGACCATCCTCCAAAACTAAATGAATGAAGTGATACCTACGTTGTATATGTTTGGTTCTTGAGTGGAATGTTGAGTTCTTTGCTAAATGAATCACACTCTAGCTATTGTTATACAACATGTAATCTTCCTGGTTTTACCTCAACTCTTTCATGAACCATTGCATCCATATCAACTCCTTATTTTCTTTTGTAGATGCAACATACTCTACCTTTGTAGTTAACAAAGAAACAAACTTTTTAATTTTAAAATCCAAGCAACTACTATGTCACCAACAATGAATACAAAGCATGTGGTGATCCTCTTGCCATCTAAATCTCTAGCCATGTTTGCATTAACATATCCTTATAAGCTAACATCTGACCCTTCATAGCATAACTATCTATTCGTGGTCCCTCTTAAGTACCTGAGAATCCACTTAACTGCATCCTAGTCCTCTTTCCCTAGATTATTCATAAACCTGCTAACAACTCCCACTACATGAGAACATTTTGGTATCATGCACACCATAACATTTATTAAACTTCCAAATACTAAAACATAGGGCACGTTGAATATGTAATTGATTTCTTCCTATATTTTAGGACACTGTTTCTTGCTTAATTTGAAGTGCCCTCCTAAATATATACTCGCTAGTTTTGTATCTTTTACATTGAACCTGAATAACACCCTCTTGATGTACTTTTCTTGAGACAATGTCAATTTTCTATTTTTCCTGTCTCTTGTTATTCTTATACTAAGGATTTGATTTGAAACACCCAAATCCGTCATTGCAAATGAATTTGATAGTTTTATTTTGAGCTCATTTATATCTTGCATGTTAAACCCTGAAACATGCATGTCATCTACATAAAATAACAAGATAATATATCTACCATTATCTAATCTCTTAAAATAAACATAGTGGTCAGAATGGCATCTACAATAACCTTATTCTATCATAAATAGTCAAATTTAAAATACCATTACTTTGGATCTTTCTTTAGGCCATACAAACTCTTCTTCAACATGCACACCATTTTCTCCTTATGTTTGACTTCATATTCCTGTGGATGCTCCATATATTTTTCCTCCTCTAAGTCACCATGAAGGAAATAAATCTTCACATATAACTATTTAAGGTGTAAATATTCTACTGCTACCAAACTTAAAATAATTGTAATGGAAGTCATTTTGACGGCTGGAGAAAATATTTCATCAAAATCTATAACTTTCTTTTGTGCAAACCCATTTACAACAAGTCTGGCATTATACATATTTTTGCCTCCATCTTCTTCCTTTAACCTATAAACCCATTTATTATATAATGCTCTTTACCTATAGGAAACTGAACCAAATCCCAAGTTTGGTTATGTACCAAAGAGTCCATCTCCTCTTTCATGCCTTGCTCCCACTTCTTTTTGGTTTCTACCTACATTGCTTCTTCATAGCTTTATATCTCACCAACATCACTCAATAATAAATAATAAAGTGAAGGAGAGTATCACTCAGGGAGTCTACTTACTCTGGTAGATATTATAATTATACTTTCAGGAGTTTGAGGTACTTGTTGTTGTTATAGTTGTTGCACATTCTGATTTTCTAGCACTTTTGGAATTTCATTTCCAATGATATCATCAAGCACCGCATATTCTATATTTGGATTTTCTTATTTCTTTCCCTGCCATTGATCTCTATACATGACCTTCTCATTAAATATCATGCTCTACTCCTAATAATTTTATGATTTTTAAAATCCCATAAATGGTAACCAAAGTCATTAACTCCATATCCAATAAAAGTACATTTCTTAGATTTTTCTTCAAGCTTGGTTCTATTTTATTTATCAATATGGACAAATGCTTCACAAATGAAAGTATTTAAAAAGGAATAGTCTACCTTTTTACCTATCTATGCTTCCTCTAGAATGCCACCATCCAAAGGACTTGAAGGCCCTCTATTTATTAAGTAAATAGCAGTATCCACAACATCTACCCAAAATTGTAAGGGTAATTCTACATGCAATCTCATGTTCCTTGCATGCTCCATGATTATCCTATTCATCCTTTTTGACACACCATTTTGTTGTGGTGTTCTTAGAACTATCTTCTCTCTATGAATACCATGGTATGAATAGTAATTATCAAACACCTTGCTACAATATTCATCTCCGTTGTCTGATCTAATACACTTTAACTTATTTTCTATTTCATTCTTAACTAAAGCTTTCGAATTCTTAAAAGTATCAAAAACATCATATTTTTTTGTATGCAATAAACTAGAGTTTTTCTAGTTACATCATCAATAAAAGTAACATAATAAGAAGAGCCATAAGGGATGATACCTGAGTTAGTCCCTATACATCTGTATGCACAAACTCTAAATTTTCATCCTTCTTTGTCTTCCTAACTCTAAAAAATCCAAATCTCTTCTATTTTCAATACACAAAATGCTCATAGAAATCCGAATCCACCTTTTTCAAATATGGTAACAAATTTTGAGTGGAGAATTTGCATTCCCTTCTCTCTCATGTGCTTATTTCTATGGTGCCATAATTTTGTATTCACTTCTATAAAATCTAAAACAATAGAAGAGTCAACATTACCAATAGATAAATATAATGTACCTACCTTCTCTCTTTTTTCTATGCCAATGATCCTTTAGTGACTTTCCACAAATTTTTTACGAATGTAATCATGTGGACCTTACTTCCCAATTGCCCTGCTGAAATTGGATTTCTTCTCAACTCAAGAACATGCATAACCTATTTTAGCAACCATTTATTTCCATTCTAGAATTTTATCTATATTTTACCCTTTCAAACAATTTTAAAAGGTTCACCATCACCCAAATAAACCTATCCAAAATCACCTTGAACATAGTCTTGAAAATATTTCCTATGGGGTGTAGCATAAAATGAAGCCCCTAAATCTAACACCTAATAATCATAAATATTATCTAATGAAAGGATTAAAGCATATTTCAACACATCACCTACTACATTTGCTTCCTGATTGTTATCTTGTTGTCCATCTCCTTATTTTCCTTTTTGAGGCCAACAATCTTTCTTCGAGTGTCCTTTCTTCTCGTAATGCCATCACACCAACATAACTCTAGATTTAGATATGCCCTTCTTAGACTTCCCATGATTCCTTGGGACCTTTCCTCTATCCTTTTGTCTTCCCCTATTGTCTATAGTCAAAGCATTACCTGATGTCTCACCTATGCTTTTCCATTACATTTCCTCACTAAGAATAACACCAATAACATCATCAAACTTAAAGTGTTTGAACTAGAGACAAAATTACTCACATCCATGCCCAAGCCATTCCAAATTTTTAGAAATAAGCATAGAATAAAAAGAGCCCTAACCTCATCATCAAATTCTACTCCTACATAGTTTAACTGATTTGTGACCATGTTAAATTCATTTAAATGATCGACAACAGACCCACCTTCTGACATATCCATATTAAATAAACACTTCATAAAAAATACCTTGTTAGAGGTTGAGGGTTTTTCATACACTCTATCCAATGCCTTTATCACATCATCTATTGTCTTTTCTTTTAAAATATTAAAGGCCACCAACATTGCCAAGCATAGTCATATTATTCCTATTGCCTTTTTGTCAAGAACCTCATATTCTTTATGATTCAAAGTCATCAACTTATTTTTTATTCCACCCAATGGTAGGAAAAGATCCTTTTGATATAGATAGTCCTCTATTTGCATCTTCCATAATTGGTAGTTTTGGCCATTTAACTTTTTGACCTTAAAATTGCCTTATTTTGCCATTGCTCCCACTCAAACTAGGAACCCTCTTTTCTTACAAGTTTATCTGCCAAATAAACCTTCAACTTTGATACCAGTTATTAGGAATATAAAATGCAAATCAATATTAATGAAATAAAGATAGAAATAAATTTTAGATAACATAATAGAAAAGAGACACAAATTTAATGTGGTTTACCCAATATGGGCTACACCCAGACATAAATAGCTATTTATTCTCTTATTTAGTCCAATAAATGAAGGGCTAAACCTATAATGCATCCAATGCAATCTCCTCTTCACTCACACATAATGCATCACCATGTGATTACAATACCCTCGTATCAAAGGAGGGTTACATATAATGGAAGAAATGTACCAACATAATTTTTACCATCAAATCTATGACCTAATAGTGAATGGTCTAGATTTACTATGACATTACAATATTTTACAATGCATTTTTCACCCATGGAAACCATAGTGGGGGGGGAAGCACCCCCAAACCCCCCCTTGATAATTGGGCATTCTAATAAGATTAGGATCCACCATCCAATAATATCCCACTTAGAGACTGATTTCTGTAACTCCACTGCTACATCTCTTCCTTGGAATTTTCTTTGAAATTTGACCTTGGCATGTTTCTCATCTTCCATGTTTCTAATAAGATCAGGCTTCCCCGTAGACCCCCATGAAGACCATAATGGGGGTGGGGGGTTGGGCCAACCCCTCGTCCACCCCCACCCCATCGAGAATTGGGCATTCTAATAAGATCAAGCTCCACCATCCAACAATCAATATTTTGGTGATGGTCGTAAATATTCAAAATCATTAGGATGATGATATATTGACTATCCATTTATCAAATTCAATATTTCAATTATTTTTTATACATTGAAAAGGCCTTAGAAACTAGATGGATAATCCACAAAACACAATTCTAGGCCATTTTTCTATATTTAAATATCCATATAGAGTAATTCATAGGCAATATACAACCATCATAGGCAATTGTATTCATGTGACACCTATGATAAAAGACTCTAGGGTTTTCCTTATAACACCAAAGGCCAAATAAAACCATGCAACAAAGAAAACATGGGCATAAAATATGGAACATCCTCTTGGCTAGCATAAATATGATGCACATGAATTAACAAAAGAGAATTCTCTCATTCCATAATTTTTTTTGATTGAATTCATGTAAACATACCAAATAAGATGTAAGTTATGTTCTTCCCCTATCCTGGTGTAAGCTCAAAAATAAAATCACATTACCACAAGCTTGAGTCATTAACAAAAAAAGGGAAATTAGGGGAAAGGCACTGGTTCAAATCCCCATGCATTTTCATATTTATGACATGGTGGATGGTGGTTGATGGTATTGTTTAATGTTTTATTTTTATGATTAAATGATGGTAGTAAAGCACGTGGTCTCATTTAATGTTTTTTTACATGTGTTTCATTTAATGTACATTATTTTTAGTCATTGTTATTAGGAAGTGGGTTTAAATGAACTATGGTTAATGGGTTTATTCAACATGACTTTTTTAATAGTGGTGGGTCAACCCAGGGTTATGCATGCACTATGTCAATAATACATGCTGGTTAATACCACCCCCCATGCTTAGGCATCTGCCATGTCATACTCAGTAGCCTCTATAAATCCTTGCAAGTGGACCCACAATACTAACATAATAAAATGGTGAAATTGAGGGAATTTATTATGGGGGTGGTTTGGGCGAGTAGTTCCATGTAAGGTGACACCATTTAAATTTTAAATATTCCAATTAAACAAATCCTATAAAAATTTTAAAATATTATTTTACATTGTCAACCACATGATTAAACGACTCCATTTAAATAAATCCCATCGATATTTTGGGTCCCATTTTTTTACCCTCAATTTTATGCACTAGTAGTGTTTTAATTTGAGTTTAATGTGTCTATAAATACAAAAGGATTGTAGTTTTATTTAAACCTAAGGAATTACCAAGATAGCCCACTTATTATTGTTTTTTGTAAGCACTTAATTTTTATACTGGATAGTTTTTAGTTGTAAAATTAATTTAATTCAAATTACTTGTGTGATTTTTGATTACTAGTTTATGTTAGATTCTTATTGGTGAATTTTCCATGCATTTCTATTTGTCCTTGATTTTTACCCCTCATTTAGTTCTTTCTTCTCCATTCCATATTTTATTGGGTTATGGGCCTTTTGTTTATAATTGTATAATGTATGGTTCGAGGTCACTAGAACTGCACATTGTACTATATCGAGGTGGGTACTTGTGATCTTTATTTTATGTATCACATGCCTTGTGTTCTTGATTTTTTTGCCTTTTCCAACTCATCAGTCTCAGATAGTGCACCATTAAGTTCCTAATTTCAATTTTCAAAGTCTATAAATAGACATGCATTAGTGTATATAGTACATGTAAAGACAATGGTTTCACATACTTGATAAGGAATAACAACATATTTATTGAAGTAATCTATTGTGAAATTACAAGACTGGTTAATTTCATCATTTAGAATAGAATTGAACAAAAATATAAAGCATTCATTTCCTTTTCCACACATTTTTTCCCCATGCATTCATTCTAGCATAAAAATTCATATAGGACTATGACAAGTTGCATTCACATAATGCTTGTTGACTTGCATTGAATGTTGAAAGCCAAATTTTTTCCTAACCCTTAAATAATGGATAACACAAGCCCTCAAATTAACCCCCAATTTTTTCCCTAGGTTTTGGTGACTTGTTAGGGTTGCGGAGAAGGAAATTAATGTCTAAGAGATCTATATTGAAATTTGAAAAGGGAATGGGTCAGGGGTGTAGTCGGTTGGTCGAGTACTTTCATTGCGGCTCTGCTCATCAGTGTTCAAGTCCCCCATCGGCCCTGTGGTACCAGTATTAGTCGTGTCTAGCCAGCGGCACCGGTCACATTAAAAAGTTTACCTGGCTTTCAATAAAGTGAAATTTGAAAAGGGAATAAGGATTTTCAAGCCTTGAAGTAGATAAGCATGACTGCCAAATCATATTTCACATCCACATAATTTACAATAACCATTACTTGACATTTCAAAAAGAGTGCACTAACATTTTTAGAAGAGTGCACAAGAAAAATGACCTTTGTTCACTCTGATATGTTTGAGTTTTAATCACCTTATCATCTGCATTTGTTTCCCACTATCTATTTTTAAAGGCTGTCTCAAAATTCATGATAATTAAAAATAATTTTTGAAATCCATTTATTAATTATTATTTATTTTAAAATATATTATTTCAAACACTAAAATATGGTATTAGATGCTTGGGAAACTTTAGTGTTAACATACCTTCATCTCACATTACTTGTATGTACACATATGGGTCTTCTAAACCCTTCTTGCCTATCAAATTATTTTATATGGGTTTAACATTCCCAATTCGCTACCATTCACCTAAAATAATTCCTGATTATATGTGTAATTTTACAAATATACTTATCATATTATTTCCTGATCATCAAATAATTATTTCTGTTCTTTGGACATCTCCATTAGAGAGTGGATGCCTCTATATATGTAACCATTTGGTCATCACTGTGTTAGGGACCCCTTATCCAACGAAAGCACAATTGATTACTTTCTTATAATAAATTAAACACAGAATTATACCAGAATGATTAAGTAACTAGAAACTTGAGACAACAAAGAATTTGAGAGACAATACACACTCTTGTATTAAATATTACTAGAAGAAAATACAATAAGGAAGATGCCACTTCTTCTTCCACCTCAAAGGCTTGCCACACCTCAAGACCTTCTTCTCTCTCTCTCTTGCTCAACACAAAAACTCTACAACCTGAGTTATTATCCCCTCCTTGAATGCTTCAGCTAATCTCCTTGACCTTACATCTGTAGATCTCCTTGACCTTGCACCTTGCTTCAATGCTTTTACTTGCTTGCTTTATTTACAATACATGCCTTATGGGTCTTTAAATAGGATCCCATGCTTACAAAAATAGAACTCTAGTTACAATAATTATACACGCAGCTCGTGACTTAAATTAGTCATTTAACATGCAAACACTCACTTCACTTAACTGACTGTTTGTCAACAGCAGTTCTGGAACACATAGGCGACCGACACCGATCCCTGCTTGCCTGGTGCTGCCGATGTCAGCTGACTCCCTGCCGTTGCTGTTTGCCTTATGCACTGCATCTGACTGACGTCGGTCATGATGTCGATGTCGGTGCTTCTAGTTCTTCAGCAACCTTCCTTCTTCGTGTCTACAAATAGTTGAAGCTTTTAGCTCTATACCCTAACAATCTCCCACTTGGAGATAAACAGTTGCTACTATACCTATACCTGTACACCATCTATTTTGTTCCCTTGGCTCTGTATCCCTCTTCAAAGTCACTCTTGAAGGCTAACCACCACAAAACCTATGATGTTATCCTTGTCACTTATGCCAAAATAATTTTGCTGCTCCCAAATTCTCCATGACATACTTCTAAACCAACTCTACCCTTAGCTCAGAAAACTCCCTGTATATGAAACCCTGCAACAAGCAACACAATACAATAACAGGATAATGTAGCTAATATTATCCAACCTGGTAAAGATAAATTACAATGGTTAAACCTCCATTGTCTGCAGCCTAATCAAGACCATATACCATAGCCTTCTGTCTCATGTGTCCATCCACTCTCTTCTCTAATATGGGAATCCATCCCTCATCCAGTGCTTCCTTCAAGCTGACAACTCTACCAACAAATACCTATTTGGTTCTTCTCCAAGGACTCACACTCCTCATCCATGCCAAGCTCCCACTGTTTCTGGATTCTGCCTGCATTGCTTCTTCCATCTTCCTAGTTCTTGACCATCAGTAAGCAATATAAAGAAGGTGAACAACGAATATGAGATTCACTTACCATTTCCTGACCTCCATATGGGTGTTTGAGACTTCTTGACAGCTTGCTGTCCACCCAACATCCATTCTAGTGACCGATCTCGGCCATCTCCTAGTCTGCTCCTGATCGATGTCGGTTCCCTACACTGACCCTGACTGCTGACGTCATTTCCCTGGCCGACGCCGGTGTCCACCCTGTCGATGTCGATCCTACTGATCGATGTCAGACTTGTCCTGCTCGACCTACTGACCCTGTTGGTCTGCACATGACCAATGCTGGTACATGTCTGGCCGACGTCGGTGCCATGGGAGCACCGACGTCGATACCTGTGTTTTCTTGTAAGTGACAAAATTTTCATCCGCGAGCTCTTCTTGGATCAAACCTCTGTCCATGCTACCCTGCTTAGATTTATTCAGCCCTTGTGACTGATCTCTATCCTTCATCTCCTCTGTAAACACCAAGGCTTCTTTGTTCCTATCAAAAGCATCAAATTTCCTTTTCCTGTAATGAACTCTATCTATGCTTTCCGAATCTGAACACATACCTTTTGAATCAAGAATGTCCATTCCCTTCTTATTCATGTGACCAAGCCTATTAAGCCACATCTTTGAATCTACAGCTGAAGTAGATAAACCAGAAGTAGAATCAGTAATACAAGTAGACAGATAAAGAGTATCTACTTTCTTACCTCTTACTAGAATAAGTGCTCCCTTGGTAACCTTCCAAGAATCCACTGTGAGGGTTATTGTGCACCCCTCATCACCCAACCTTCCAACATAAATCAAACTCTGCTTCAAAACCATGACATGCATAACCTCCTTCAACACCCATGTGTTGTCAATCTGCAATCTCAGCTGCACTTTCCCTTTGCCAACTATCTGACAAGGCGTACCATCCCCTAAATAAATCACTCCAAAGTCTCCCTGTTCATACTCATGGAACAAATCTCTGTTTGGGGATGCATGAAAAGAAGAACTAGAATCTAAAATCCAAGATCCTACCTGACAATCCAAAGAAAGTATGAGAGCGTCATGTACCATAATATTTGCATCCTTTGCTTCTTCATTACCTTCATGTTGATTCTCTTTATCTCTCAACCAAAACTCCTTTGTGTGTCCTCTCTTTCCACAAAACCAGCAGGTAACACCTCTGGACTCGGATCTCCCTCCCACCTTCGACCTTGATTTCCCTTGCTCAATCTTCTCCCTTTGCCTTCCCCTGCTTTCTGCACTTAGAGCATTCCTTGATGATTCACCTTTGCTTCTCCTGTGTATTTATTCATTCAAGATCACACTCACAACATCATCAGCTTTTAAGATTTTAGAAGCAGATGCAGTATTACTTACTGCCATAACCAAACTATCCCAAATTTCAAGCAAAGAACATAAAATCAAGAGAGCCTTTACCTCATCATCAAAAAAAATATTGAATGAAGCTAACTGGTTTACCAAACCATGGAAATCACTAAGATGAGTATGTACCGATCCACCTTCCTGCATTTACAAAGTAAATAGCTGCTTCATAAGAAATACATTATTAGAAGCCAAGGGCTTTTCATATAAATTTGCCAAGGACTTTATCAACTCTTCCGTTGTCTTGCACTGTGATAAGTTAGAAATCGCAGACGATGCAAGGCTCAACCTTATGGAACCCAGAGCCTTCTGATCAAGAACACTCCATTCTTCATCCTTCATATCTGTGGGCTTGCATGCAACCCCACCCAATGGTAAGTACAAATCCTTTTGATACATATAATCCTCTATCTGCATCCTCCAATGTTGATAATTCTTGCCGTTAAAATTCTCCATTCGTAGCTTACTTTCTTCTGCCATTGCTGAACTCCCACTCAATCAGAAAACCCTGTGAATGACCTGTAATAAAAAACAATAACCTGCTCCCTGCAAACCGTAGCTCTGATACCAACTGTTAGGGACCCCTTATCCAACGGAAGCACAATTGATTACTTTCTTATAAGTAATTAAACATGAAATTATACCAAAATGATTAAGTAACTAGAAACTTGAGACAACAAAGAATTTGAGAGATAATACACACTCTTGTATTAAATATTACTAGAAGAAAATACAATAAGGAAGATGCCACTTCTTCCTCCACCTCAAAGGCTTGCCACACCTCAAGACCTTCTTCTCTCTCTCTCTTGCTCAACACAACAACTCTACAACCTGAGTTATTATCCCCTCCTTGAATGCTTCAGCTGATCTCCTTGACCTTACACCTGTAGATCTCCTCGACCTTGCACCTTGCTTCAATGCTTTTACTTGCTTGCTTTATTTACAATACATGCCTTATGGGTCTTTAAATAGGATCCCATGCTTACAAAAATAGAACTCTAGTTACAATAATTAGACACACAGCTCATGACTTAAATTAGTCATTTAACATGCAAACACTCGCTTCACTTAACTAACTGTTTGTCAACATCAGTTCTGGAACACACAGGCGACCGATGCCAGTCCCTGCTTGCCTGGTGCTGCCGACGTCGACTGATTCCGTACCATCGCCAGTTGCCTTCTGCACTGTATTTGATCGATGTTGGTCATGATGCCGATGCCGGTGCTTCTGGTTCTTCAGCAACCTTCCTTCTTCGTGTCTGTAAACAGTTGAAGCTTTTAGCTCTACACCCTAACACACTGAAGGTGTCCAATGGTTATTTTCATAAATTCAAATCATTCTTATGGGTAGGCCTGCACGTTTCACATGTCATGGTGTGAGAAGTTACCCAAAGAATCTCATATTTATACATAATAGGTACAAGCCTATTTCCATATATACATTTATCAATAAGACATTTACACATTGAGAGAGACTATCTTAAACTTACCAAATCAAAAATTAGTCACAAGGGGTAGGCCCTAGCCAAATCTAAAGCACTAAATCCAAGTCAAATGTCTAAACCTAGATCACATGATGCACTCATAATAATGGATCATGATTCCACACTTTCACTTAAGGGGAAGAACTATGTGTGGTTTGATTTCCCCCACTGGAGTCTTGGATATGTAGGTAGTGCTCAACCATTCATTGGAGAGTGGTTGCATTCAGATTAACCCATCACTCTTTCCCATTTTTTATAGGTTAACCTATTGTCAAAAGTGAAAGTAGGGTTCAAATTTAAAGACACAAGTTTTTTTAATTTTTACATATAATTTTTTTGATATCACATATGAAATTGGTTTACAAGTAAACATAGTGCTTTGTGTTGAAATAGACCTCTATAAACTCATATAACACTTTAAATAGAAATCAAACATATCTAGATTCTATAGGTGTCTAAATATCACCATAGGTGTTCAATAGTCCTCAAAACCTAATTTTTGCTAAGCATCTTGGAGACACTTTTTTTAAGCATTTACAAGTCTTGTGCCAACCTCTATAACTAAAAAAAAAAAAAAAATGATATGTACATCTCTCTCCTATATTTTTTTTGTCATTTTTGTAAATAATGAAAGTTTAAATTGGAAATATACTTGTAACATCCATATTTGGTAAATTTAGACATACCTTAAGTAATTTGTATATTCAAAATTTCTATCTTATTAGATTATATTAAAAAAAATAGGCTAAAAAATATATCTAAACTTGATTTTTTATATTGATCACATCAAAGCCTAATTTTCCTTAGGGTTTCATATTTCTTATTTAAATATAATATTTAGACGTAATTTCATATTTTTCATCATTTAAAAATTACTCATGGCTATAATGGATATACATAGTTTTTATTTATTGACTCAAGCTAGGATTGTAATCATTACATGTTTTTATTCATCTAATATGCAAAATATATAACTTTGTCATTAGAAGAGTCAAATCATTATCTACTAATACTAAGGCTAAAATTAATCATGCAAAATATTTAGCATTCCTTTTTACTTCATGTTGTAACTGCTTGAATTTGGGCGTCTAAAAAGTGGGCACTTTTTATGTTTAATGTGATTTCAATGTGTTTATGTATGCAATTTATAAGAGTGTGTACATGATCTTGTCTCCTAGGCTTAGTGATTACTGAGCCTAAACCACATATGCAATTTTAGTTTTTAAAACTGTGTATGTAGTACTATTATTATAAGTTAAAAAAATATTGACGCCTTTCATTTGGCATCGACACAAACCATGATTAGACAAGTAAAGAGCTCAAATTGTGTTTTATACAAATAATATTTTACCTCAAAATAGATAATGGCATGCAAGAGGAAAGGTATGAAAATGAATTTGAGTGCAATTACAAACAAATTTATTGAATCTTGTATTTTCATTTTTTTTATTGAAATTGTTCATTTTTTTATTTTTACATCACATAATCACCTTCATGTGTGGAGTGAAATTTATAGAGTGAAAATGAACAACCTATCTCTCATATCCTACAAAATCCTCCTAACCTTCCTATAGTTCCTCAAGCCTCCAAATATAGTCAGGAGGAATTGGCAGGCCACATAATAGAAAAAAATTGAAATTAAGATTTTTTATGAGTCAATTATATGGCTCATTATATCCAAGTAATAACCATGTTATCCCCTAATAATATCCCTTCTTGAAATGGATATGATATGCATCTACGACTTATTTCTATTCTAAAGTAGAGAATGGGTACTTATATCTTGCTTAGCATGTGTGATTCAATGTTACTTGTTTCTACCACTATGTTCTAACTATTTACATGGTTAGCCTTTAGTTTTGCATGTACATGTTTATTTCACCATGAACACATTCTATGATTTTTTTGGCAAGTAATCAAACCCTTGAAGGCAAACTTGGCATTCATTATAATCATCGAGTAAACTTCTAGAGTCTAACAATCAAGCTCTGGAGTCTATCAAGCAGTCTCCAGAGTGCAATAGATGAAGTTTTGGAATATAATAGGCAAGTTATAAAGTACAATATGTGAAATTATAGAATGCAACAAGTGAGTTCTAGAGTTTAGCAAGCGAGTTCCATAATTACTCTAGTCATACACAAAGCTTATGGATGTGATTTTGATGATCATACAATGTTGTATAAATCTTATATAGAGTGGTCATGGACTTTTTGAGACACTCATGGGTCATTCTCATATTCATAGAGACACCTCATATATCATTCTATTTTTAGACATTATACTTATATTAATATTTTGTAAAGAGTACCACTATAAATATTATGGGATTTTGGGTTACTGTATTAGAACATGTTGTAATCAGAAAGATATTGTAAATGGTTAAAACCATGCATACAATTACAACATCTCTTCCACCATTTCACCTTGAAATGTGTGAGATGGTTGTAACTACTTTTATATTTTTAAAATAAGGTAGATTAAATTTGTAATCTTGTTAGTTTGTTAGTTTGTTTTGGACAAGGGTTATAAGAATGTTGTATTTGAAAAACATATTCCTACTATTTTAAGGGAGTAAGTTAGAGAAAGAGAATGTTGGTATCAAAAAATAGAAGATAAAGCAGTAAGAGATAGTTTTTGTTCCCAGATTGTAATCTTTCTTTCCATAAATAATGAAGCTTTGAATGTTATTGAAAGAATAAGTGTGATTTATATCCAATGCCAAGGGAGAGCAAGGGCCCACTCACCCAAGGAGGTAGGATTCTTGTATGGTATTTTTTATATTTATACTAATTGTAATTTAATTCTTTTAAGAGTGTTCATATTACAAGTGTGTTTTGGTTAACCTACAAGCATTTCTCTCTGTATGTTTATTTAAAGTTACTATTTACATCTTTTTTATAGCATATCCTTTTTTCTAGAATAATTTCATTTAAAATAATTACAATTTAGTAGATAGATTAAAGAATGTTCCCCTTGATACACAAAATGTGTTTATTTAGCAAGTAAATTCCTTAACAATAAAGAGTGTTTATTTATAAGCGAGAATGTTTACTTTTCAACATTCTAATTTTACAAAGTGTGTGTTTTTAAAAGAAATTATATATATTTAAATTTGGGTTGTGTAGACATATAAAATGTCACTTGAGTGTAATGAGTGTCACTTGAGACCACCATATCCCAAGCTTAGCCCTGAACCTATCTTAGGACCTCTTTTGATCTTTATAGAACTTTCATATGAGTCTAACCCATCCTTAGATGTACTAAAAGTAGTGCCATACCATTTTCTAGGAATCCAGGCCCCTAGTGCACTAGATTCTACCATCTAGACACCAACACAACCTTTTGGACACTAACACACTATGCTAGTGACCAAGGGACTATGTTACTATATATTGCCTCTTTTCTCCTCTAAAAGACATATTTCCATTTCTAAGGACACCTTAGGGCCAGCCTAGAGATATTACACAACTTGACATGAACTAAATAATTATATATAAACCACTTTTATTCTTTTACCTACTATATGGAATTCAGATGCAAACATACACAAACAAGCTTAAAAATAAGTTGTGAAAATCAAGGTCATTAATCCCTATTTTACCCTACTTTTGCATATAACCATGTACACCAATCCTAAGCTCAGATTAATTAGATTTTTATTTTCAAGTCACACTCAAATCACTCAAGCTGACACTCATACTAACATTAACTTACACTTGCACCAACACTTAAATTGGGAGAATTACATCAGGCTTGATCCCCTCTCGAGGTATTGGTATGTAGGTAAATCTCAACATAGTGGGGTGTTGAGGTCACATCCAACCTATCTAGCATACATTATAGTTTTTCTATTTGTGTTCCTAAAATACCCTATCGACATGGAGGTCTAGGGTTTTGCATTCCAAATTAGTCAAAAATAAAGAAGATACAACAATCCAACACTCAAGAACATAGGCATAGGCATTTCAAACTCAGGCAAAGGACCTCCTAGAATCTCATAGTCTCTGCCTATAAGGGACACTATCCTACCTTAGAGGATACTAATATAATGCACTATTGTCCATAGGACTGCACTACTATTTAGGAGGAGTTTTGACTTCATATTAATGTTGATGACACCCTACGCAGTTTATGCACTAATTGACATTATGTCAACTATCTGTCTCAGTTAGTTTCCAGCTAAGTACATCTTTGTGTAGTTCATAACTATTTTTTTAATAATTAGATTAGGTCAATTATTATACAAATTAGTGGCTATATTTATTTCATATTTATTCCTTGATTTATTGTTCCAACCCTTTAACAACCTAGGGTTTTAAACTCCATAAATTCCTTAAAAGTTAAATCATTTGGTGAACTCAACTTACTTTGAATAGTGAAAAAACCCTAACCTTAGACTACCTTTAGGGTTTATGTTTCTAACCTTCTTGAACTCATAATTATATTTCATATCCCTATATCTTCTGATTTTTATTTTATCTAATCATGATAATAATGATAGATGATGTTTATCACCTTTTGATGCAATTTTTTTATCTTCCTTTGCATGTTTGTTTCCTTTGATTTGGAATGAATTCAAATAATACATAAACACATATGTACATGATGCTATATAGGAGTTAAAATATATATCATATTTTAGTAATTGCCTAGCATGTTATTTTTCTCTCATGTGGAATTCACTTAAGAAGAAAATATTGACCCACATAGAGGATACATCACATAAGATAACAAACACACTACCTAAAATTAACAAGTATCCTTTAGATGATTTTTGATCTTTGATTCACTTTGATTCCTTACCTATCACTACTAGACATAAGAGAACATAACTGATTTCACTTATCCCTCATACTTCTTAACCCTACACATCTAGCTACTATCCCACTTCTACTACCATCTTTATGGCCATAATAGACCCTGCAGTCCATGCTATGATGTCCACAAGTGGTCTTGAAGCATGATAGGTTATCCAAACCCATGACTATAACTTTTTCAACTAGAGTAGTGTTCCTTCAACCATAGTTTCCATTTTATAGGTCTTGTAACATTATAACACATACAAAGATATTTTGTATGCAACACTCTATGATACAAAGGTGTCTATCATAATAGAGTTAGCTTATGTTGATTAGATCATCAATACTAAAAAATTGATTAAAGAGCATATCACATTAAAAAATATCTCCCACCTCAACACATTATATAAGAACATTTACCTCTTTACATCGCATTATGAATTAATGAGGTGGGTGTCAAATGAGTATTAGTTGATAATGAATCAAGGTTGAACATTTGTAATATCTCTTTTCTATGATTTATCAATATACATGCTAAGGATTTAGATCCTTTTGATATGAACATATAGGGATTTGATAATATTCCAAGCAAAATTTGGGATAAATCACACTAAACCTTACATTGGGACTTATAACACTACCTACAACATGTCAAGTTATGCCTAATGATCTTAATTATAATATCTTACTCTGGAGACCTTGGATTCATGATATGCACCCAATTCTATCAACTTTACATGCATTTTAAAAGTTTAGTTACAAAGGTCATATACACACATACCCTTTGGATTTGGAACCATCCAAATATTATTAGCATATAGAGAATTCATACAATTATATTCCTTACATGGATTTTGATTTGATACCTCCACAGTCTACTACACAAAACTCATGTATAGCTCCATTAAACACCTCAGGGGTACATGATAATAGATTTACCTCTACATTTGTATTGAAATATTTCTAAAAAATGTGTTACACAAGATAGGGCCTCAAAAAACATGAATAGGGAATTCTTAATCTTATTGAGACATATGATCAATAAGGTAGGTAGGGACTTGGATATAAGTGTTGGAAATATTTTCATTGATGCCAAAGGTCTAACATTATTGGTGAGAAAGGCCCCATTGCATTTAATAGTGTTTTTAATATTCATTTCTTGGATAATGTGTGTTAATATTTATTTAATATTAATGAATATATTTTTAGTTGCATATAAGTCAAAAGAGTTCCCATGGAGAAGTCAAAGAGTCATGGGGTAAAAGATGAATGAGGAATATGATGCATTTTCTCATGAAGAGTCACCTTGAGGAATTCCAAGAGTCACCATGTGAAGACAAAAGAGGCATGGTACATTTTTCCATGAAGGGACACTTTGAAGAATATGAAAAGTCACCAGGATAAAGACAAAAGAGGAAAGGATGCTTTTTCTTATGAAGGGTCACCATATGACTTTTCAAATGTATGGATATGAAGGGTCATGCAAGTTTGACACCATTTTCCATGAGGATTGAAGGGTCACAAAGGGTAAATGCCAAATGTCATTTAGAAAGTTATAAATAAAGGCTTGAGAAGTCATTTGTAAAATGCAAGAGAGTGCATGATTTGTATTTGTTTTTGAAGAGAGGAAAGCATGATATATTATAGATTTCTATCATTTGTTGAGTAAGCAACATTGAGAGATAGTTGTGTTTTATACACAAGAGGGGTTGGTGCTCTTGTGGGTTGGTGCTTGCGAACTTTGTATTTTAAGTTGGTGCTTATTTATATACTTGAGATTTTTCTCCATGGCTTTTACCACTTTGGATTTCCACGTAAAAATTTGGTCTCTCTCTCTCTCTCTCTCTCTCTTGTGTGGTGCAAATTATTATTTCAATTTTATTGCATATATTGAATGTATGATTGAGTGGTTAAAGAAAATAAATCAAATCAAGTAAAATATATATAATATCTGATTCACCCCCCCTCTCAGTATATTTCATGCTTAACAATTGGTATCAGAGTAGGTCCCTTTTGAAAAAGTTTTACAACTTGAAGGAAGTTTGGGAAAGCATGATGGCTGGATCACATCAAGGATTTTATACAAATAAGGCACCTTTGTTTGATGGGATGAATTATGTTTTTTGGAGCATAAGGATGAAGACTTATTTGATGGCCCTTGGATTCGACATATGGAAAGTAGTGGTGGAGGAATATGAAGAGCCACAAACACTTGTAACTACTCTGGTAGAAAAGAAGGCAAGTGAAAATAATGCTAAAGCTTTAAATGCTATTTAATGTGGTTTATGTGAATCAAAATTTGTTAAAGTTATGCAATGTAAATTTTCTCATGAAACTTGGGTAAAACTTGAGAATATTTTCAGACTTTCAGAAGATAGTTTGAGAGTTTGAAGATGGAAGAAGAAGAAAATAAAGTTATCTCTTATAGGTTGATCAAATAGTCAATCAAATTCAAGGTCTTAGAGAAAATTTAGAATAATTGACTGTGGTTCAAAAGATTTTGAGATCTCTACCATTAAGATATGATGCAAAAGTTTTAGCAATTGAATAGATGAAGAATTTAGCCAAGCTAAAGATGGATGAACTTCATGATATTCTTAAGGAATATGAGATGTATATTGAACAAGATAAACCTTAAAAAAGAGAAGCAGATTTCAAGACATCAAAGAAACATAAGGTTAAAATTCAAGAATCAAGTGATAATTCTAGTGATGATGAAGATGCAATGGAGCTCTATTCATTTGTAAGCTGAAAAAGGGCGCAAGTAAATATCAAGAAAAATTACCTTTTAAATGTTTTAATTATAGAAAGATTGAACATTTTGTAGATAAATGTCAAAATAAGGGTAATGATGATAATGAAGAAGGAAAGTATACATACAAAAAGAATTTCAAAGGCAAATTCAAGAAGGGATTTGAGAAGAAGAGTTTGTATTCTAAAGATCCTAGCTCAGCTGAAGATAGTGGAGTCAGTGACTCAGAAGAAGAGATTCTATTCATGGCTAAACATGAAGATGCCTCCATAAGCAAAAGTACAGATGATCAAGAAGAAAAACAAGATGAAGAATTAAAGTTAATTTGGAAGAACTCATTTGTGTCTTAGAAGAGTTAAAAGCTCTTGAAAAGAAGAATCAAAGATTAAATCTCTAGATCAAGAAAAATGAAAAGGAATCAAAGGAAATAATTGAAGATCTACAAACACACTTTGAAGAAGGTAATAAGAATGAAGAATATCTAACAACATAGTTGAAAATAGTAAGTAAATAATGTGAAAGGTATGTTATTGAAATTGCTTCTTTAAAAGTAAATCTTGAGAAAATAAATAAAACAATCAATGATAGAGCAATGAATGATTCAAAATTTGAGAATAACACTAATATGTTAAATAAGATATTAGAAAATCAAATATCAATATCAAATAAGATAGGTATTAGATTTGAAAAAGAGAAAGAGGAGGTTATTGCTTTCACAAACAAGGAAAAAGGAAAGAGCTATGCTGAGGCTCTTACAAAAGAAGTAAAAAGGGAAGAAGTTAAGAATACAGAGGACATCTCAAATAAAGAAGGCTGGAGGGAATAGAGCTACAAAAGGCAATTAGGTCAGAGATACACAAATATGCCCTATTTTTATTATAATGGACATGGTCATAAAAAAATAGAATGTTGAAAAAGAGCTAATAGTTTCAGAAATAAGGAGAAGAGAATTCATAGAGAATCAAGCAGAAGCCATAACTCTTTTGCTCCTCTATCAGGCTTTAATGAAGATGCAATAATATGTTACAAGTGTAATAACTTTAGACACAACTCAATAATGTAGAGGTGTGTTTGATTTAGTTAAGAAGGGCTAGAGTTTCAAGGCTCCATTCATCAAGAGGAAAGCTTAGATAGGTTCATGGAAAAAGAAACAACCTGAAAAAACTATGTTGGTGCAGACTGCTTTGCATGCAAGAAATGAAAAAAGCCATGGTTCATTGATAGTAGATGTTTTAGGCACATGACAGGAGATAAGAGCAAGTTCATAACCTTGAATAAGATCAATGGTGCCACAGTGAAATTTGGAGACAATACTACTGCCAGAATTGCTAGAAAAGGTACACTAAGTTTGGATAATGGTAGAACTAAAACTAAAAATGTTTTGTATGTAGAAGGTCTTAAGCATAATATTTTGAGTGTAAGTCAAATGTGTGATCAAGAGCACACACTAAAGTGTTATGTAGAATATTGTGGAATTAGAAGAAAAGATTTAGATATGTTGGTTGTAGATACTTAGAGAATAGGCAATAATTTGTATATGCTATCAGACATCAAAGGTCAAAGATGTTGTTTGAGCCAGATTGAAGAAAGTTGGCTATGGCACAGGAGAATGAGGCACATAAATTTTGAAAATATTGTCAGCATTAGCAAAAATCAAGTAGTTAGAAATCTTCCAAAGATTACAAAGCCATCTGACACACTTTGTGAACCTTGTCAGCATGGGAAGCAGGCTAGAAGGTGGTTCAAAACAAAAGAGTACTTGACCACTTAGATGCTAGAGCTTATTCACACTAATCTATGTGTACCTATGAGAACTCAAAGTACTCAAGGTGAGAAATATTTTATGTTTTTTATTGATGATTTTTCATGTATGATTTGGGTAATGTTTTTAAAGAAAAAATTAGAAGCTTTCAAACATTTCAAAGCATTTAAAGCATTAGTGGAGAATGAAACTAGTTTGAAGATTAATGTGTCTAAGATCAGATCAAGGAGGTGAATTCATGTTAGATCAATTTATTGAGTTTTGTGAAGACCATGGAATAAAGAGACATTATAGCCATAACTTCATAACAAAATGGAGTAGTTGAACGGAAAAATAGAGCAGTTCAAGAAATGGTGAGGATAATGCTAAATGAATCCAAGATAGTAGATAAATATTGGAGAGAGGTAGTTGCTATAGTGGTACATATTTAGAATAGAGCATTATTGAGAGTCAATAGTGTCAAGACTCCTTATGAGTTATGGAAAGACAAACTAGCAACTGTTAATTATTTTAGAGTTTTTGGTAGTAAATGCTTCATAAAAAGAATTGATGAAAAACTTAGTAAGTTTGAATCCAGAGTAGATGAAGGTATATTTCTTGGTTATTCTTACAAAAATAAATGTTATAACAAAAGAACCAAGAAAATTGTTGAAAGTGCAAGTGTCAGGATATGAGAAGATGGAACACAAAGGATCACTAATCCAATAGGCATTCCTAAAATCATTGAAGAGGAAGGTTTTGAAGAATTAGATGAAGATGAGAAGAAGGAGATAAAGGGCATCAAAACTCCATCTAAATATGTTCATAGAAATCATAATAAACATGACATCATCAGGGACGTAAATGAAGGAATTCGCACTAGAAGAAGGATGGTAAGTGAATCTAAGCAAGTTAATTTTTCTTTGTTATCCAAAATTTATCCTAGAACTTTTTCAAAAGCTAGACATGATAAGAATTGAGTTAAGGCTATGGATGAAGAATTAAATTAGATAGAAAAGAATGATACTTTGGAATTAGTGCCTAGACCAAAAGATCATAATGTGATAGAAACAAAATGGGTTTATATAAATAAGTTGAATGAAAATGGAGAAGTTAACAAAAATAAAGTAAGATTAGTATGTAAAGGATATGCTCAAATTGAGAGAATATATTTTGAAGAAACTTTTGCACTAGTGGCAAGGTTCGAGGCTATTAGAATGTTTCTTGCATATGTAGTGTTTAAAAATTTCAAAGTGTTTCAGATGGATGTCAAATCTGCCTTCCTAAATGGGAATCTAGAAGAAGAGGTCTATATTGAGTAGCTTGAGGGGTTTATTCTCTAAAATATTAGTAGCCATGTATGCAGATTGAAGAAAGCATTGTATGGATTGAAACAAGCTCCCAGATCTTACTATGTAAGACTTGATAAGTACCTACAAGATCAAGGTCTCAAGAGAGGATTTGCTGATAGTAATCTCTACATCAAAATAGAAGGTGAGCATCAATTCATTGTTGTGGTATATGTCAATGATATCATTTTTGGAGGAAATATTGAAAAGATGACAAAAGAATTTTTTGATAATATGGAAAAAGAATTTGAGATGTCTATGCTTGGAGAATTATCATTTTTCTTAGGATTGCAAATATTTTAGTCAAATAAAAGAATTTTCATATTTCAAAGTAAATATGCCAAGGAAACATTGAAGAAATTTGGTTTTGAGGATTGTGCACTAGTTGGCACACCAATGTGTATAGGAAATAAGGTGAGCAAGGATGAAGATTCACCTATTATAGATCAATCTTTGTATAGATCTATGATTGGTAGTCTTTTATATTTGACAACATCGAGGCTAGACATCATGCATGCATTAGGTATGGTTGGAAGATATCAGTCATATCCAAAAGATAGACATGTTAAGTTGGTGAAGAGAATATTCAGATATATCAAGGGGACATTAGATTATAGATTATGGTATCCCACAGGTAGAGATTTTACTTTAGTTGCTTATACAAATTCAGATTGGGCAGGGTGTTTGGATGACAGAAAGAGTAAAAGTGGAGGAACATTCTTCTTTGGTGATAGCTTAGTATCATGGCTAAGTATGAAGTAGAACTCAGTATCACTTTCTATAGCCGAAGCAAAATATATTGTAGTAGTATTGTGTTGTAGTCAAGTGGTTTGGATGAAGCAAACTTTAGAAGATATCAAGGTAAAGTATGATGAACTTATTTCTATTTTTTGTGATAACACAAGTGCTATAAATATTTTGAAGAATCTAGTGATGCATTCAAGAACAAAACATGTTCCCATTAGATATCACTTCTTGAGAGAGTAGGTTGCAGATCAATAGGTTAGGATGGAGTATATTAGTACTTCAGAGTAGATTGTATATATTTTCATAAAGGCACTACCAAAAGACACATTTGAGTATTTACGAGATAAGTTGAGAGTAATTTATTTTACTTCCTACCATTGAGGTTCAACATCAGTTGAGGGGGAGCTAAGTGTTATCTCCAGGTAGGCCCTTTGCCATTAATGTTAGAGGGGGAGAATAATAGGTACAAGTATAAGTGCAAAAACAAGTACAAGGAATAGGTACAGGTTGTTATAGTAAGGGGGAGTTACTATATGTTTTTCAAATGACAGTATGTACAGGTTTCAAGATATGATAGTTTTAGTTACAGGTTTCCATCAATGACAAAGGGGGAGATTGTTGGAAATATTTTCATTGATGTCAAAGGTCTAGCATTATTGGTGATAAAGGCCCCATTGCATTTAATGGTGTTTTTAATATTCATTTCTTGGCTAATGTGTGTTAATATTTATTTAATATTAATGAATATATTTTTGGTTGCATATAAGTCAAAATAGGGCCCATGGAGAAGTCAAAGAGTCACGTGGTAAAAGACGAAATAAGAATGGGATGCATTTTATCATGAAGAGTCACCTTGAGGAATTCCAAGCGTCACCATGTGAAGACAAAATAAGTATGGTGTATTTTTCCTAAAGGGACACTTTGAGGAATATGAAAAGTCACCAAGATAAATGTAAAAGAGGAAAGGATGCTTTTGCTTATGAAGAGTCACCATATGACTTTTCAAATGCACGGATAGGAAGGGTCATGCAAGTTTGGCACCATTTTCCATGAGAATTGAAGGGTCACAAAGGGTGAATTCCAAAGGTCATTTGGAAAGCTATGAATAAAGGCTTGAGAAGCCATTTGTAAGATGCAAGAGAGTGCATGATTTTTATTTGTTTTTGAAGAGACAAAAGTAGGAGATATTGTAGAGTTCTATCATTTGTTGAGTAAGCAACATTGAGAAATAGTTGTGTTTTATATACAAGAGGGGTTAGTGCTCTTATGGGTTGGTGTTCATTAATATTTGTAAGGGGTTGGTGCTCTTGTGGGTTGGGAATCACAAATAGTTGCTATGTTGGTGCTCAAAAAAGGGGTTGGTGCTCCTGTAAGTTGGTGCTCATTCATATACTTGAGATTGTTCTCCGTGGTTTTTCTCACATTGGGTTTCCACCTACAAATCTAGTCTCTCTCTCTCTCTCTCTCTCTCTCTCTTGTGTGGTGAAATTTTTTATTTAATTTTTATTGCATATCTTGAATGTATGATTGAGTGGTTAAAGAAAAGAAATCAGATTAAGTAAAATATATATAATATACTGATTCACCCCCCCTCTTAGTATATTTCATGCTTAACAATAAGGATAACACATCTAATGCTAAGTATTCTAGCCATTATTCTTAGCATATAGTGTTTTATCCACCCATTCTATGGACATATAATACAATAAATCACATCTATACACTCTCAGTTGTTTACCCTGATCTTATTGATGACACAGTTTCTCTAGATTTGCCTACTTTTGATATTTTTATAATGATGGAGCCGTTTTAGAACTATTAGGGGCATATGAAGATCTACCTTGATTCTATCAAAATAATATGTTTCCTCATTCCACACATGCCAATATATACTTTGGTGAGCATTCAAACATTTTAGATAATATCCCACTTGACATAGATGACACCATACCTTTAACACCTTGCATTGTTGATCGATCTACGTTACTTAATAAAGAGACAATAAAATTAAATTATGGAATATACACTGATCCTCAAACAATATTATTTGTTGATACCTTATTTATGCAGAGCATACACCAAAACTCTCACTCAATGCCTTATTCCAACACAACCACACACTTTGAATTTAGTTGATTGGCTCCATGGTCACTCAACAGTTTCACTCTCACTGTCTATATTCAATGGTATTATACCTTCCCCAATATTTTTATGACCTTTTATAACTCTTCTACCAAATTATAAGACTCTTTAGTTGAAAATTCACCCACCTACATAATTTTGCATATAGTACAAACAGTCCTTGTAACCCTATTTTTGGGCTTATTTGCTTTATACAGATCTATACCTTCACATATTTGAAAACTAAAACTTGATGTAGATACCCTTTATAGGATTAATAATTTTTATAATCTTTAATACCTTCACTCAATGATTTAACTACTTTTTAAGGCCCCTTTTCTTCATTGACTAGGCTTAGTAGGTCTCACACTCAGTTTAAACTCATACTTTGAAATACCATACATAAAAGTATGAAACGATTAAGTAAACTCATAAATCCTTAAAATTAACTTCAGAATTTTTTTTCACAAAGTTGTAAGAAGTTTTACCAATGGATTCTCCCTGAATATCCCTTTTCCTTACTAAACCCTAGAATAGGTTTTCCACAGATAGTCCTTACTTAAGAGATAATATTTTACATTTTAAGGATATAAAATTGATTTAAAAATCATATAATATTTTTATAGGATTTTTATTATGTTTAATCACCTTATCCAACCATTGGTTATCCTCCTTGACTTCTCTATCTATGTTTTCTAACTCTAAATTTCTCAACTGTGGAGGAAAATATATAAACTACAGGTCTGTGTTCCTGTAGAATGAACAACACACAATACCATGAAATATAAAGTTTTAAATAACCTTATAACATAATAAAATAGATTAAAAAAACATTTTAGAGCATTTTAAACTCAAATCTATGATCATTTCTTTTCAAGAATCTACCATGACAATGTTCACTACAGGAAACATGGTTTTCTTGGCATATCTATTTGAGAACCATATGATTTGCAAACTATTTATTGAAACTTATAAATTAAAACAAAAATAAAAGTCTTCAAAAACATTTTGAGTCAATTTTCAAAACCACTTTGTGCATTACATTAAAACTCACAGTCAATTGATAAATCAACAACACAAAACAAGGGTCTGTGTTTTCATACTCTAAACAAGGTTTATTTTTTCATATTTGTTGAACAAAACCTTAAAAAAACAAACATACATTTTCATCCAATCACAATTGGAAATAATTAATAATCTCAAACTTTCATCAACAAAACATATATAACTAACAACAAAAGCAATTTCTTCAAAACAGTGGTTTGTGTTAATCCATTCAACAGAGGTTACAAACACATCAAAAATTTACTCCTTAAATTTTTTTTCAATACCTTAATTCATCTACCTTGAATATAATATCAATACCCCACTACCAAAACTAACTCTTATCACTCCTAAAATGATACATAACTACTTCTTGGCTCTTTTTCCTCAAAGAGGTCTTTTTTTGGTTATATTGCATTGTCTTGATTTTCTCACAATACAAGGTACCTAGAACCATAAAAATAGATTAAAGAACACATTTTTGGACCTATTAAAATTAAAAAACCATTAGACACATTTTTCATATCTTTCCACCTTAAAAAATGCACAAAAGTCCTTAAAATAAAGCTTAACAAGACTCAAATTTTCAAAAGGAGTTTTTGGTAGGAAAAGCCAAAATTCAAATTTATTGCACATTAAGACTATCTAGACTCCAAATTATTAATAATTAGGACTTATAAAACCTATTATATATTAATATAGTATCTTGAGACAAAAATTAAACAACTTTGGGGTCCTTATAGGATGCCCTTCCATCATACTACCAAGCTAAAAAGAAATGTCTGCCATAGGTGTTTGTTGATGCACTTGGTGTATGCTCCTATCTGATTGCAATGAACCTCCTTATAGAATGTATCTTCTTATACTTTCCTCTCATATAATTTACATGTTATTGGGCCCCAAAATTAGGCCTTCTTTGGTTCATCTTCTTAAATAGTAAACCTGCACATGAAACAACATTGTTAAGAAAAACATAGTTGTTATTATCTTCTTCTTGCATTTCAGGAGTATACCACTCTTCCACCTCTTAAAAATGATCCACCTTCTCCTTATTTCCATGAAAAAATCTTGTTTCAAATATGAATTCTTCTTCTTCCATAAATGCTTCTTGTTCTGTCCACTTCACACTATGTATAATATCTTCTTGATCCTTGCATGTTACTTGCTTGTATAGACTCTTGGTTTGCTATTGTTCATCACCACTATGATTGATGTTTATCTCCTGCATATCCAAGGGCTGTATGATCATTTTACACATCTCATTTATTTTATTTGGCACTCTTATAGGATTGTCTTTTGAGTCACTTAACTATTCTTCATGGGCCTGCTGCATATTGCCCAACTCATTGACATTCTTTTCTTGTTCAAGAATCTCTCCAACATTTAAGTTTATCTACCATTCCTTATTCAGCTTCCAAAATCACCTTAGGATATTTATTCATATCTATCTTGTCCTTTTCTTTTAATTATTCCACACTTTGGTTAATGGATGCTTGTTATTTATTTATAATTATATCACAATACAACATATTATAAATACAATTTGGAGCCTTCATGGCTCTCTCTTGGGCTGCCTCCTTGGACATTTCAATATCCAACTTCTTATCTTGCTTGATGTCACTTCCAAAACACTTATTATCCATCTCAACTACAATGTCTATTACTATCTTTTTTGTCATATTTATCATAGTCTTGACTACCCTTCTTGTTCTGGATTTCTTCTTTCTTGAGCACTCTCTTGGGTGCTATGTCTTCTTCTTTTTGAAGACCACTCTCTTACTACCTCTTGATTACCTCTGCTATCACCTTGAATTCTTGTTCATCCTATCTTATTTCCATCTTTTTGGACTCACAAATCTTCATACTAACCATCTCACGATAACTTACCTTTGCTTCTTTCTTTGGTACCTTAACCAAACCCAAACTTTCCATGGCTTTATTCCAATATTACTTTATTTCCATCATCATTATTCTCTCATATTTTTTGTATTCTTCACCCTTAAATGGGATAAGTATGTGTATCTATCCATGTTACTTGATGGTATATGTATTAGTTTGACCATCATGAATAGCCTGCCTATTAAATTGCCATGGTCTTCGTAACAGTAAATGACAAACATCTATGGGCATAATATCACACAATACTTTATCTCTATATCCTCCTATATGGAATTCAACCTAAATTTACTCACTTACTAGGATTTGATGTCCATTTTGAACCCATGAAACCTTGTATGGGTGTGGATATGGCATCCTTTTCAACCCCAACTTTTGCACCATCTCTAAAGACATAATATTATTAGTGCTTCCTCCATCAATCACTAAATTGTAAACTTTACCTTTTACTTTGAATCTAATTTTGAATAAGCTTCTTATTTAAGCTAGTTATTTGATTTGCCTATGTTATAATAGTATTCTTATCATGAGTAAAAACTCATTTCTTTCTTGTATTCTACTACTGCATACTTCTACTCATGCTCAATAGATACTCTACTGCTCTATGTCCCTCCCTATGGCATTGCCAACATTGTCCTTGAAACCTTTATCTGGTCCATTCCTCATGGGACCTTCATCTCTTCTTAGTCTTCCTTCTACAAATTATCTAATTTCCCATGCATGGTGTTTTACTCCATGATATCTTCTTAAACTACTGCTACATGCATTTGTGGTTTTTCTTGACCCATCTCTTCATTTCCTCTCTCATTTGTCCTTGGTTGTAAAGGTGTTACTTGACCTTTATGACTATTATTTCCTTCTTCTCTCTCTATTAATTCTCTTTGTACTCTCTCCCTGAGAACATCCTCAATAACCTTCATCCTCATGACTAAGGGGCAATCAACTGTGTCACTTTGCCCACCATATTCTTGACCAAATCCTCATCTCTGCTAACTCTCTCCATGGAACACTGCTCTTGATTCCCCATACTATAATTCATCTCAAAACACATGATGTTAATATTTTTTACAATCCACTAGGAAATTTTACTTGCTATGATACCAAAATGATGCAGAGTATACACCAAAACTCTCACTCAATGCCTTATTCTAACACATGTACACTTTGAATTTAGTTGATTGGCTTCATGGTCACTCAAAAATTTAAATATCAGTGTATATATTCAATGGTATTAGACCTTACCTAAACTTATTATGACCTTTTATAACTCTTATACCAATGTACAAGACTCTTCAGTTGATAATTCACCCACCTACACAACTCTGCATACGCTACACACAGTCCTTGTAACCCTATTTTTGGGATTATTTACTTTGTACGGATCTATACCTTCACATATTTGAGAACTCACACTTGATATAGATACCCTTTATGGTATGCCTATTTTTAAAAATTTAAGACCTTCACTCAATGATTTGACTACTTTTAAAGGTCCATTTTCTTCATTGATTAGGCCTATTAGGTCTCACCACACTTAGTTTGAACTCATAATTTGAAATACCATACATATATGTACAAAACAACTAATTAAACTCATAAATCCTTGAAAGGACCTTTAGACCAATTTTTACATAAATTTTCTAGAAGTTTTACAAGTGGATTCTCCCAAAATATGTGTTTTCCTTACTAAACCTTAGAACATGATTTTCACAGATAGTCGTTACTCGATAGCTAATATTTTACATTTTAATGATCTAAAATTGATTTAAAAAGCACATAAGAGTTTTATAAGATCTTTATGATGTTTATTCACCTTATCCAACCATTTTTTATCCTCCTTGACTTCTCTGTCTATGTTTTCTAACTCCAAATTTCTCAACTGTGTAGGAAAATATTGAAACTATAGGTTTATGTCCCTATAAAATGAACAACACACAATACCATGAAAGATAAAGTTGTAAATAAAATTATAAAACAATCAAATAACTTACCAAAACATTCTAGAGAATTTTCAACTCAATTTTTATGATAATTTCTTTTTAATAATCCAATATGTAGTCCATCATGACAATGTTCACTATAGGAAATAGGGGTTTCTTGGCATCTGAGCACCATATGATTTCCACACTATTTATTGAAACTTATAAACTCAAAAAAAAATAAAAGTCTTAAAAAACATTTGTAATCAATGTTCAACACCACTTTGTGCATTACATTAAAACTCATAGTCAATTAACAAATCAACAACACAGAACAAGGGTCTTTGTTTTCATCCTCTAAACAAGGTTTGCTTATTAATATTTATTGAAGAAAAAAAAAAAAAAAACTTAAATTTTAATCCAATCACACCTAAAAATAATTACTAATATCAAAATTTCATCAACAAAACATATGCAGCCAACAATAAAAGCAATTTCTTCAAAATAGTGGTCTGTGTTAATTCATTCAACAGAGTTTAAAAACACATCAAAAATTTCCTCCTTAAAAAAATTGTCAATACCATCATTCATATACCTTAAATATAATATCAATCTACCACTACCAAAAATGAATCCTATCACTCCGAAAATGATGCATAACTACTTCTTGGCTCCTTTTCTTTGAAGAGGTTTTTTTTTGTTATATTGCATTGTCTTGATTTTCACACAATATAAGGTACATAGAACCATAAAAATAGATTAAAGAGAATATTTTTGGACTTATACAACTCCAAAACCATTATACACTTTTTTCATATCTTTCCACCTTCACAAATGCATAAAATTCCTTAAAATAAGGCTTAACAAGACTCAAATTTTCAAAAGGAGTTTTTGGTAGGAAAAGCCAAAATTCAAATTTCTTGCACCTTAAGACTATATAGACTCCACATTAGGAATAATTAGGACTTATAACACCTATTAGACCCTTAATATACTATATTGAGACAAAAATAAAATAACTTTGGGGTCCTTATAGGATGCCCCTACATCACTTATGTAAAGAAGATACATATATTCGACAAATTTTAAAAGACTTCCCTAAAATTTTTGCTTGGTATTATTTTGATATACGTGGCATCAATACTTCAATAGAAATAAATAGGATTTAACTCTATCTGAGTTCAAAGATAGTTAAACAAAAAATTTAAAAAATGCATCCTAAGGTGGCTCTTCTAGCCAAAGACGAGATCCAACAAATTTTTGATGTCAGTTTCATTAGACTAGTTGCTCACCCTAAATGGATTTATAACATTGTGTCAATTATTAATACTAAAAACTAAATCCAATGTTTTTATGATTTTATAGACTTAAATAAAGCATGTCCTCAAGATGACTTTCCTCTACCCAGCATTGATATGATAGTGGACTCCACAACAGGCTATGATATGCTCTCTTTCATGGATAGTTTTACCAGTTATAATAAAATCAAGATAACTGAGGAGGACCAAGAAAAAACTTCTTTTACCACACCATGGGGCACCTTATACTATATCATCATGCCTTTTGGATTAAAGATTTCAAGATTGACATAACAACAAACCGTGACCCCTATTTTTCATGATCTCATTCATAAGATAGTTGAAGACTATGTTGATGACTTACTTGAAAAATCAAAAGAGTGACAATACCATGTAATAAATTTATGATATATTATTGAAAGGCTGAGACAATACAATGTAAGAATAAATCCTAAAAAAATCATCTTTGGGGTTTCAACCAATAAACTTTAGGCTTCATAATATCCCAACACAACATCAAGATCAATCCAAATAAAGTCAAATCTATAATGGACATGCCTCTTCCTATAAAATTAAATAAAATTTGATTTTTATAAGGCAAAATCCAGGTAATACACTTTGTGTCACAACTAGTAGATAAGACTCAATTACTCACAATATTACTTAAGAAGGATACAAATTTGAATGGGATATTGCATATCGAGAAAGTTTTGACACACTCAAATAATACTTTTTGAACCCACCTATCTTGGTACCACCAATACTTGATAGACCACTTATCCTCTACCTCTCAGTGATAGGTTATGCAATCGGTGCACATTTGACATAACACGATGATCAACATAAGGAGTGAGCTATTTACTACATCAGTTGTACACTTTTTGATTATGAATGTAATTATCTAGAAATATAAAATTATGTTTAACACATGTATTTACTACCCAAAAGCTCTGACACTATATGATCAATAATGAGATATAGGTGATAACAAAAGTAAATCCTTTAAAGTTTCTTATATGCAAACCTCATCTCTTAGGCCATATTGTAAAATGGGTAATGTTTAAATTTGACATAAAGATCATTTTAAAAAAGTCAATAAAGGGCTAGATAATCATAGATCAATTGGAAATAACACCACTATTAGACACCAATCCTATCAATGATAATTTTTAGATGTCTCTATAGCTTAAAATACCAGTCTGACACATGGATAATGTTTTTTGATGGTTATGGATGTATATCAAGTAATAGAGTGGGAATTTTTTTTATCAACCAACTTAGGCACACAATACCACTTGATTATCAATTCAAGTTTTCATGTATAAATAATATCACAAAATACGAGGCCTTTATCCTTGGCCTCCAAATAGCTTAGGCTCTCTAAATAAAGTCTATTAAGGTCTATGGGGATTCAAATTAGCTTTCAATCAGGTTATATATATCTACCAAACCAATTAAGAACATTTAATTCCCTAGAATAATATGGTTCGATGTCTACAAGCAGAGTTTGAATACTTCTCTATTGACAATATTTCTTGCAAAGATAATTGTCACATCGATACAATGCCCAATGCGACATCATTGATCCCCATTTAAATCAATGATAAATAAGATATATTCACTATAAAATGATTAAATTCACCATTAGTATCCCATTATGACATTTTAGATTTCATATTTTTAGCCACCATGCACAATACAATAACATTTGAATGGTTTTCTAATATACACAATTTTCTACACAAATCTATTACGCCAGATACTTTCACTAGGAATGATAAGCATAAATTATAGATAAATTCCATCTGCTACATCATCATTGGTGGGGACTTATTCAAGTGATCTTTTTATGGACACTTACTCTGATGTCTAATATCTGAGGAGGCTAAATTGGCCATAATCCAAGTATATGACAACAAATGTGGTGGCCATTTTAGTGGCAAAATAATGTCACACAAAACTTTGACAAGGATATTATTGGCCCACGATGGAATAAGAATATCAAGAATGTGTTATATTATGTGATAAATGTCAATGACATGGAAACCTACACCATGTTCCTTCACAATAATTATAACCCATTGTCTCCCCATGGCCATTCATGTTATGTGGATTTGATCTAATTGGTAAAATAAATCTAGAATCAATAGGGGGTCACAAATTCATTATTCTATCTAAATAATAATTTATAAAGTGGGTGGAGGCCATTCCATTAAAATCCATAAAAGGAGAATATATATGCCATTTTATCATGTCCAACATTATTTCCCATTTTGGCCTCCCAACAACCATCGTTACAGATAATAGAACTTCTTTTAAGAATAAAACAATGATTTTTTTTGTGGTAAATATAAGATCTGACACATTCTCCACTCCATACTACTCATAGGGAAATGGCCAAGTAGAAGCTAAAAAAAAGAAAATTAATAATATCTTCAGCAAAGTGGTTACCAAATTTGGTGACAATTAACACAATCAACTTATTTATGCACTATGGGCCTATCATACTAGTATTCGCACACTGGCAGGAGCCACTCCTTATTCATTAGTATATGAAATTGAAGAAATTATCTAATTGGAATTATAAATTCCATCCTTACACATATCCATCAAATAGATTATTATAAATGACCAATACAAATAGAGATGCCTCCATGAACTATAACAGTTGGATCACACACATCATCCAAGCCATATAACACCTCAAAACATATTAGAAACAAATACAATGTGGCTAAAATAGTCATATTCATAACATATAATTTGAAGTCAATGATCTCATCCTAAAATAGAACCTCATAAATGCCAATGCCAAAGAAGAAAAAAAGGTAAGTTCAAACCAAATTGCCTTGGCCCCTACTTAATAATTAAAAAACTTAGCACAAAAGTATATTGTCTAGCTTCATGCAATGGTAAGGCAATAAATAATCCACTAAACATCATGTATCTACAAAGATTATATACATAAATAATTCACATTTCACTTATATATAGTTTTTCTTACCTTAATGCTTGTATATAGTTTCATTTTAATGTTGCTTATATATAACTTATACTCAGAAAATGCAAAAATAATACATGTTCAAAATTAAAAAAATGTTCAAATATTGCTCAAAAAATACAAATATTTTAGATTGTATACATTTTCATGTTTACATTCCTTATATTTTCTAGGTACTACGTATGTTATCTATGTTAGTGTAGTTTAGTCTTATCATACATACATATTTCACTTTTTCTCTATGAGTGTTCATAGATTGCTATAGGACTCAGGTCCATGACATGGATCTATATTTGTTACTATCTACCCATTGGGGGCACATTCACAGATATATAGATTCAACATTGATACATTCACCCATTGGGGGAATCTTATACACAAATTCTACTGTACTAGGTTACATCATTCTATACTACACTAATTTTTTGCCGACTACTACTATAGACTCAATTTCTATACATCTTTGCTCTTATACAGATTTGTACCACATGTTCATGTATGATTTCATTTATAGTTTTCCTAGTTTTATATTTATTTTTGCCTCTTTTCTTATACATCTATTTGAGAGAATTTGAATATGCACTTATTTTATGGCACTTTTTTTCATTTTGTGTATACTTTAGACATGTGCCCATTATATATACAAAAATTTAAACATGTCCTTCTATGTGGATCTAAGCTAACATTATTTTTGGTTTGCATATGTGGACATTTGAGCATGTCCTTATATGCATTTATTTCTTAGATTTAGTGACATGTGCCCATGTCCCTTGTATTGTGGCCTCTTGGCCTACTTTGCATGGCTCATGTGCTTGTATGTATTCTTTCATGTATGTGTCATGGCAATGACACTTGTATCTTACTTTTTGCTTGCACACTTAGTTTATGATGCCATGAGGGACCTCATACATCTCCCCTTCTTCATTGTGTGCCTTGATGAACATCATGCCCCATTCCCCCCATGTAGTTTACAAAGATTATATTCATATTTATTTCTCATATACATACTAACATTGTTATATCTATCTTGATAACCATGTGAATATTATATTTAACATAAATCATACATTACCAATTTATTCTTAGATTATTTTAGATTATGATGTCATGTATACACACTATATTGGTTTATCATATACTTTCAATCTAACACACAGGATGGAGAGATTTTATTTTGAGGATATTTATTACATAGGTTTAATAACTCACTTCAAAATAAGGGGTATTCATAGGAGTTTGTCATAGAGACCAAACCATCTAGGTGCACTTAGAGCATAGTTTTCAACACATAAACATAGAATACAAAGCTCAAAATAAAGAAAATATAATGGAAAATAGTAAGACACAGATCATTCTAAATTTGGTATTAAAAAACATAAAAAAACACTAACATGACATAGAGGACATTAGTGTAATGCACTATTTTCAAAGGGATGACACTACTGTCTAGTAGCCCTAAAAATAGGAAAATATAGATTGGATAGAAATCTATAATAGTTATAATTTAATTTTGCATAGTATCAATCATAGATTATTAGTTATACTCAATTTATTCTTAGTTTTGCACAAAATCATACTAGTTTGCTTAGATTGGGGGCATCATTCATGGCATAATCACTCCCATTTTAGTTTTAAATATGCTCAGATATAGATTACTATAACTCAATCCAAAATCCATATGCACATATATCAAAACTAGGGCATGTGTGCAACACATTATTTTCATTTACTCACTTATGCACTAGTTGATTAGATGGAATGGAAAAATCCATGTCATTCTCCACGATGTATACTCTAGACACCATTTACACTAGGTTCACAATAGATTGATGCCTTATTCCATCTGTAATAGTTAGAATTATTAAGTAGTACCTGAGCTACATACTCAAGTGCCTGAGAGGGCCCTAAGCCAATTTTCATTTCTATTTTTGTTCAAGTGGCCCCAAAGACATCCTATATAGTTTTAGTTACACCACTTAGCTTCAGTTACATTATGTAGTTTTAGTACATATGCATATAATACACATGGGTAGGCAATTATGCAGTCATAGCCTACTTAAGTTCTTGAGCTACATACATAGTACGGTTGGAAAATCCATAAGTATAATCCAAGTTATTCATAGATTATGATCCACCAAATAGGGGTGGGAAATGATGGATTCAAAATTAGATCAAGTTCTTGATCCACCCACACAAGGGGATTAAGTAAGTAATTACCTCATTCCAAGCTATTCACTAATTTTATCACCAACTACACATATAAAATGTCACCAAGTTTTTGAAGTGGTTCATGTACCCAATGAGGTATATTCCTTCATTTCCTCTCTCTCTCTTATCACTTTACTCAGTCTTTTCTTTGATTTTTATATTCCTTAAGTAAGGATTGATTCATCCATGTTTCATTTGGATGATACGCAATGGAGAACACTCACAAATTTAGACCTAGATTTATAGGCTTTGTCTCACAGGTAAGCCTAGGTACGCTTCTATTTAATTTATCCTAATCATTTTTGTTTATTGCATTTATAGAATAAGGAGGGCAAATGTAGACATATAAAATGTCACTCAAGTGAAATGAGTGTCACTTGAGACCACCCTATCCCTAGCTTAGCCCTAGACCTATCTTAGGGCCTCTTTTCGTCCTTATATAGATTTTGTGTAGGTCTAACCCATCCCCAGATGTACCAAAGGTAGTCATCGACCATATCCTAGGCATCTAGGCCCCTATTCCACTAACTTTTGCCACCTAGACACTAACATGATCTTTTGGATGCTAGTGCGTTGTGCTAGTGACCAAGGGACCATGCTATTGTCCCTTGCCTCTTTTCTCCTCCAACGAACATATTTCCATTTATCAAGACACCGTAGGGTCAACCTAGACCTATTACACATTTTGACAAGTACCAAATTAGTATATATACACCACTTTTATCCCTTTACTCACAAGATAGAAATTAGATTCAAATATACATAAAAAAATTAGAAACAAGTTGTGCAAATCAAGGTCATTAATCCCTATTCTATCCTACTTATGCATACAACCATATACAAAAAATTTAACCTTAGATTACTCATATTTCCTTTCTCAAGTCATAATTAAAGCACTCAATCTAGCACTCATACTAGCATTCACTTGCACTTGTACTAACACTTAGATTGGGAGAACTATATCGAGCTTGATCCCCTCTTGAGGCATTGGTATGTAGGTAAATATCAACACAAAGGGTTGTTGAGGTCATGTGTAGCCTATGCAACTAACATTACACTTTTTCTAATTGTTTTCCTCGAATACCCTAACAACATGGAGGTCTAGTGTTTTGCATTCCAAATCAATCAAAAATAAAGAAGATAGAATGATCCAACACTCAAGCACATAGGCACAGTCATCTCAAATTTAGGCAAAGGGCCTCCTAAAATATCATAATATCTACCTAAAAGGGAAACTATAACACCTTAGAGGACACAAGTATAGTGCTCTACTGTTTAGAGGACTGCACTACTATTTAAGAGGAGTTTTGACTTCAAATTACTATTAATGATAACCTACTTAGTCTCTGCACTAATTTATAACCAATCAAATATCTATCTCAGTTAGTTTATAGTTAAGTATATTTTTGTGTATTTCATTGCTATTTTTAGAATAATCAGATTAGGTTAATTATTATACAAATTTGTGGTTGTATTTAGCAAAAAATTGCACCCTTTAGCAACCCAGGGTTTTAAATTGCATACAAAAGTTAACTCATTGATTAGACCTTGGAGTTATTCAATTCAAAAATATCCCCAAATTATAATTTTTAGCAAAAAATTGCACACCTGGTTATAATGACATCAACTAAATGAGTTGATTAAATAAATGGTTTGATTATACTAGTAATTTTTGGCACCATGTTAGGGACATTTTAGGTGTTAGTACAAGTTAACATAGAAACAACTTCACTAAATTCAATAAATATATATGATCAAACCTAGAGACTCATAAGGAAGATTCATTCTAAATAACCCTCAATAGGATACCACAAGTTCTTGAATAAAATCACACTTAGAGGAAGTGGAAAAATAATGACAAGAGATAATAGGGTATTTTATAACTATTGGAAAAGAAAGAGAATTAGCCCCACCTAAACCTTTAGATCAGTCTCTAGAGGTAGATGCATCATTCCAAATAAAGTTGAGGCTAAAGAAAAATTTAAACCAAAGTAGTGAGTCACAGTCAAGTAAACTCCTAGCCACTTATGATAACTCACCACTTCTTAGGAACACCCTCTATAATATATATTGGGAATAAATGGGAGAGAACATAGGAAATGTACTTAATATTAGTGGAAATGCACAAAAGAGGACTAATCCACCTGAAAAGACCTTCACATATCATATTATCCTAAATGAGGATGATAATGCAATAATGAAGAACATATCCCCATCCATACTTCCAACCTTTATGGAATTGTTTAAAGAATATAATGATTAATTTCTATTTGAATTCAATGTTTTGTATGTCAAAATTATGACTAGAAAACTGAAAATCACAAAAGTAAAATTATTCCCTTCTACACTCAAGGATTCAGCCATGAGATGTTTTTTGGGGATATAACCAAGTTCCATTCACACATGAAATGAGATGGAAAATAAATTATTGGATAAGTATCAAGATTATTTTAGGGTGAGGGATAGAAAAGAAGAATTATTTGCATAAAATAAAAGGAATATGAGAATTTAGATGACTATCTTGATCTCTCCCTTTTCACACATAGAAGATGTGGGTATGAGTTAAAGGAAGATTTAAGAAAGATAGTTTTTTTAAAAGGGATTGGATGATGATGCTAGGGAATATTTGAACCTAATGAGAAAAGGAGACATACACAAACTTGGTCTCAATGACATAACTGAACTATGTAGGAATCACTCAAGAACTAGGAGTGTTAGAAAGATGAAAATATGGATGAGTGGTACTAATGTAGGACAACTCATGAAAGAATTATCCAACCTCAAGCCAAATATTTTAGTGTAGTTGAACACTATGCTAGATGGCCTACAAGATAAATCCAATGTTATAATTGAGCCATAGCCATGTATTTTCCTAAAATTAGGTTGAAGCATGCTCTCTAAGATTGCCCTTTGGATAGAATTGATGTGTGGGATATGTGATGCAAAGGATCATGATACTAAGAACTATGCCCTCCTACATGTAATAAAACCTAACTAAAACATGTATCCCAACCAATATAAGTTCTTAAATTCATACAAAGATATGGAAATAAGTTTCTCCATAATCAAAGTCAGAACCATTTTGGTCCTAAAGCTCTTTATAACCCATGGATGATTCCATGGACTAGACAAGTACCTCCACATGCATGGGGACCTACACCATGGGTCATATAAGAATGGAAACCACAACCATTGATGCCCTAGCTTCACCAATAGTCTTGGATATCCTTGCCTAACCCTCACCCATGGGAAAAGCAACAATGGGTTCTACTTAAAAATTTTAATCAATAGTGGAGATTCCCATAATAACAAGTAATGATGCCTTCCCTACCACTCAAACACCACAAATAGAACAAGTGATTCAACCATAATTCCCTACTCAACCAATAGTAAACCCTAAAAATATACATGTAGCTCCTATCTATGGGACTAAACAAGAAGAAACCATGGGGGTTGGTGCTATTGATTATTAGGATGTACATTTAAGGCTAGGTATGACATTAAATAACCCTCCAATTACCATTATTGAAGTTCTGAATATAAAACTAGACCCCCTATTGAGCCAACTAAGGAAAAACCTAATGAGAAAAAATAAAGGCCTAAAAAAACCATTAGAGTTCCTGCAACCATTCATTTTCTAGAATGGCTTCAGGAAGCTAGAAATAAGAGTGAATCTGATCTAGTTCAAGAGTTAATAAAGTTAAACATTGAAATTATATTTCTTCAAGCCATAAGAAATATCCCATAACTCAATAGTCATTAAGGATTTGTGCATAAAAACTCTAGTGAGGAAAAGATAATATCCTAAAACTATACATGTGGATGGAAAACTTATTGATTTATTTGTAGGTAAACTCCTACCCAAATATGGACATATTAGAATCCTTGCTATTATTGTAACCATAGGAAGGAAGGAGATACCCAATGTGCTTATAGACCTAAGGTGTTCCATCAATGTGATGACAAGAGACACTTTAAAATCCTTTTCTCTTATAGAGGTTCAATGAATTTCTCTAGTCTTACTAATGGTTAACTAGTCTATTGCTAAACTTGAAGGAATAATAGAGGATGTCTTTATGATGTTGTAATCTTGGGAGTATTTCATAGTTTTCATTATATTCTAACCTAAGAGAAAGAAAATCAGAAATCCATTAATCTTATGGAGACCTTGTTTAACCATAGTTTTAACATTAATGGATTGCAAGTTAGGAGACATAACCATTTCAAATAGAATAAAATCAAAATAGATTTATTTGTATCCACCTAAAAAACCATCTACTCATTAGCCATGGTATCAGTTATAAATCATATGAATGAGCTATAAGAAATAACGAGAAGTTTTGAAGAGCCTAGCCTAGCTCTAGATTCTATCAGTCTAGCTCCAAAGTCTAACATTCTAGATCTGAATCTTGATAGATTAGCTCTAGATTCTGTTAGACTAGCTCTATAGTCTATCATTGTAATTTTATAGTATGATACACCCTCCTCTATATAAAATCCAACTAGTTAAAACACTCTTGATGACACGTATGACCATACACCCATTCAACATAGCATTTTTAAATGGTCCCAAAACAATCAAGATAAATTTTTAACAACTTTTCACTACCCATTGTCAAATGTAATTTCACAAGGGGAAAATTTATTTAAAGTTATCACCACTTTCCATATGATATAACCACATTCCTTACCTCTAAACTCTATGATAAGATAATTTAGCTAGGTCAGCTTCATCTACCCAGAAACTAAGAAAATAATAGTCCAACTTGTAAAAATTCTAAACATAAATAGTTGATTGGAAGATGAACAAGAAATTAAGGTTTTTGATCTCTTTAAGAACCATACAAAAGCCTTTGGATGGGATTACAGTGACATTAATTCCATCTACCCAAGTGTATTCACTCATCATAAATATACCAAAAACACTAGACTAGTTAAAAAACCTCAGAGAAGAATCAACTTAACATTAGGAGACATAGTTAAAGAAGAGATAGAAAAACTATTACATGTGGGATTCATTTACCCCATATCATATAGTCAATGGGTCTCACCCATTGTGATAGTACCCAAGAATAATGACAAGTGAATAATATGTATATAATATCTATAATTTAATAAATCCACCATGAGAGATTACTTTTCCCTACCTTTTATAGACTAAGTGTTAGATAATCTAGCTAGGAAGAAGTATTTCTCCTCATTAGGCATGTTTAGTATTTACAATCAGATAAGTGTATCCCTATAAGACCAGGACAAGACAACCTTTACATCACCTTGGGAAACATTTACCTATAGAGTGTTATCCTTTGGCCTATGTAATGCACCTGCCACTTTTCAAAGAGTAGTCTCGGCCATCTTCATTGATCTAACTAATGATTATGTAAAAGTATATATGTATGACTTTATTGTGCATGGTGGTTCTTTTAATGGATCTCCAATCAATCTAGATAAAGTATTAACTATATATGAGGAACATCAACTATCTTTGAGTCATGAAAAATGTTTAATAATGGTTGACCAAGGAATTGTTCTAGGATATCACATCTTAGCATAGGGGATACAAGTGGACCCTAAAAATATTAAAGTCATTTATAATTTGCTTATTCTTAAAAAATAGATTGATATCAAAAGTTTATTGGGACATGCAAGGTATTATATATGTTTTATAGAAGACTTCAAAAAAATATTTGCACCTATGTTTTCATTACTTACCAAATATAGTGAGTTTCTATGGACTGACAAATGTCAATAAGCCATTGAACCAATAAAGGAAAAATTGACTTTTACTCTAATTTTGAGAGGGCCTAACTGAAAGCAACCATTCCACATTCATACATATGCCTCTAATAATGCTATGGGGACAATCCTAGAGAAATAAAATGAAGAAGGAATTTTTTTTGCTATCTATTATATTAGTAATAATATCAACACCACTACTTGAAAATAATTCCTAGCTGTTATATATGCAATGAAAAAATTCATGCACTACATCACTGGGTATAATATCTTTATTTACATAGATCACTCATCCATAAGATATTTAATGAAAAAATTAGTGGTAAGAGGTAGGATCATTTGATGGTTACTACTTGTGTAAGATTTTGATATTACAGTTATTGATAAACCTATAAAATTTAATGTAGTTTCTAACTTTTTATCAAGGTTGAATGTTTCAGGTGAAGAAGAGTTAGTGGAAGACAACTTTTTTAGATGAGCAGTTATTCACAGTTTTAACACATTCACCATGATTTACTAACATAGAAAATTACTTAGCCATATAAAATTTTCCTTGTAAATTTACTCATAAGGAAAGGAAACTCTTAGTTATAAATAATGCCTAATTTTAAGTGGCTTAATAGTGTTTTTTTAAAGCGTGAACTTGACCAAGTGCTTCACAGGTATGTAAGAGTGGATGAGACCTATGACATCATAAAGAATGATCATGATGAACCTAGAGGAGGCCATTAATCAACCAAGAGGAATACCTATAAGATCCTTAGGGCTGGGTACTATTGGTCTTCACTTCACAAGAATGTGAAGAGATATGTATGGCAATGTGATCCTTACCAAAGGATGGGAAAACCCACATTGTTTGTTGAAATGCATCTCCATCCTCAAGTGATTTTAGGACCTTTTGAGAAATAGGGGATGTATTTTGTTAAACCCATCAATCCACCACCTCAAAGGAAATAATAATTACTTTTATGCATAGATATGTCACCAAATGGGCATCGGTTCAAACTCTCCCATTTTCAAGAGAAGATGTAGTTGTTGATTTTTAATACTATAGAATTATGCAATAGTTTTGAGAATCAAGAGCTGTAGTATTTGACTAAGGACCAAAATATATGTCTAATATGATCAAAGCCTTTATATATCACTACCAAATTAGTGACTATAAGTCTTCTCCATATCATCCACAATCCAATGGATAGGTTGAAGTTAGCAATAGAGAGTTAGAGAACATCTTGACTAAGATAGTTAACATCAACAAAAAATATTGGGAAAACAAACTACCTAAAGTAGTATGGGATTATAATAACACATGGAAACCCAACACATGTTTCTCACCTTATGAACTTGTGTTGGAAAGAAGCCTCTCCTTCCTATATAATTTGAGTTGCATACTTTGAGAACAACAACATAAGTGGGCATAGATCTTGATGAGGCACAAAGAGATAGAATTATTTAGCTTAATGAATTGGATGAGATGAGAATGAAAGCCTTTTAGTAGATATAATGTCTTTGATATTAGAGAAAGTAGTGGCATGACAACCATATAAAGGAGAAAAGATTCAAATAATGAGACTGAGATTTGCTATTTGATTCTAAGTTTCAACACTTCAAAGGAAAGCACAAGACTAGATGGTTGGGACCCTACTAGATAGAGAATACCTTTGATAATGGTTTAGTTCAGATTTTTACCATAGATGGAAATAAGAGGACACTCTTAGTCAATTGGAATAAACTAATACTCTATTAGCAACCTCCAAGCAAGGAAGATGTTTTTAAACAAAATTAATCTCAAGATGAATTTGGCTATAAGGGAGAACATTATTCTTACATTGTAGTCAAAGGATGAGGATTGAAGATAAATTGAGGGGGAGGATTGAAAACAAAAAATGGTAGTCCTACTTCCAATGAAGGAGGAGGATTGAAAACCAAAAATGGTAGTCCTCCCAAAATTTTGAAAAGTAAAAAAAATAAAAAAATAAAAAGAAAATGAGAAGCTGAAACCTAATGATGGCAAATTCTTAAGGAATAAAATAATAAAATTGGTGTTTATATTATATTTTATGTGATCCTAAATTAAGTGATGTGGTCTAATCATTATAATACAAGTGGTGTCCTAAGAATCAAAGACAAAATCACAATAAATTGAGGTATTTTATATTAGTGTAGTTTTTTTATTTTTCCCTATTTATTAATTAGGGAAATTGTATTTCTTGTACATACTTGGAGTTTTCCTACATTTGTGGCATAGGCTAGCTTATGTAGAGGTGTGTGTCATAGATGTGTCATAGGTGTCATAAGTAACTCCCTTCATGGGAGTTACTTCTCTATTCTTAGCACCTTGTCACCACCTTTCATGGAGGAGTTACAGTCTATTCTTGGGGTGCCTTGTCCACCTTTTATAGAGGAGTTACTTATGTACTCTCCTATTTGTAGTCCTCACTTTGGCCATCTCATGTTAATCAGATTTTGGTTTTCTCCATTTTATCTTGTGCAATTTATCTTCTTGTGTTATTTTCAAATTGCATTAGCATCTATGTGGTGTGCACTTGCTTCAACTTGTGTGATCATGTCTCCATTGCACTCGCATTATCTAGATTATGACAACAACTTTGATATAGTATCAGAGCAAGAACTGTAATCGTGTGTATGGTTATGATTTTAGTTCATTTTGAAATCAAGAGGAGTGGAGTTCTTTTTTTTTCTAGATCTAATCTAAAATAAAAAAAAATATATCATTTCTGGTATCTTACATCTTGGAATCCTTGGCCTTTGGGTGTCTTGGCTGTCTTCACTTTAGGGGCTGGTTCAACAGTTATCTTGGGCGCCATTATTGTGTGGAGTAGCAGAGGGAAGAGCAACAACTCCAAACAATAGTCCTTCCAGCATCCGTCTCCAGCCATGCCATCAGGTGTACGATGTCTAGCTTGCTATGGCACAATTTTTTTGAAAATGGTGCATCCTTTCTACTAGGTCTACTATTATCCTTTCAGCAAGGCACCTTCAGCAATGCCAAGCTTCTACACCTAGATTCTAGTCTTTTGTTCTACCATACAAGTAGGCCGTACGGGTCTAGGTTTATTTTTTTGAAAATGGCACATTTTTTTGGGTAAAATTGCTGTGTTAAAGTCTAGAAACTCTTTAACTTTTTCTTTCCCAGCAAATTAGAGATGCGCCCTTGTTTATGGTGAAAACATATTGCCACATCTGCTATTCTTTTGTCTTTTCTGAAAGTATAATCTAGACTGTTTGTTTTTGGTGCCCCTTCCTTACTTGGCATCCCATGTGGCGCCCCTTAGACACGTGTCATCCTTCATTCTTGTCTATGCTTCATTATTTTTAGTTAAAAATTGACTTGTAAAACAAAAATCAGTCAATTTGACTGAATATTTAATTTTTTAGACAGTTTTGTAATTTGGGGGTTTTCATTTAAAACTTGTACCTTTGCCTGTCAAAGACGAAGGGTGAGGCTCAGGTTGGAGGGAGGTCAATTCCCCCTCACGCAAACCTCCTTTGGATTTCTCATTCCTTTCAAAATACAATGAGTGGTTGGAAGGCCACTTTCTCTCTCATGACGGGCATTTTTTAATGTTTTAGTGTTTTTTTTGCAAAAACACTAGTTTATGGGAAAATTAAACCTTTAATATCTTGCAAACGGTAGCTCAGATTTGGGTGCCATTTTTTGAAAATGTGTTTGTAATTCAATTATCCATAGTGTAAGCTTGTTATTTTTTAAAAATGCACTAGTTTATAAAGTGCCAAAAATTTGGGTCTCTCAGGATGCATTTTTGGCTGAGTCCGACATCCTATTTGCTTTAGTCTTGCACTGATTGCTCTAAGATGCATTCTCAGCTAAGTTTGACATCTATTGAGCATGCACTTGCATATTTGGGGGGGGCTCAATATTTTTGGGGGGTGTGATTGCTTTTCACAACTTGTAAATCTTTGCTTTCATTCTCCTTTTTGCATAATTTTACAACTTGCAATCAACACAAATTCACCTAAATTTAGCTAAAAATGGATTCTTTTCAACTTAAACCCATAACACCCTTCAAATATCATGAATGGAAGGTTAAAATGTCAATCATTCTTAGAAGCAAAGGGTTGTATAGGGTCACCATGGGTACTGAAGTAGAACCCAACACTGATACTGAAAAGGTCAAGTGGTACAACCGTAGTTATGAAGCCTATGGATTACTGAGCTTGTCTATGTTTCCAAAATTTCTCTTCCATCTAGAATCCTCCTAGACTCCCAATGACATATGGGACACCTTAGAAATGTTATTTGGGAAGCTTGATGAGATGAGAGGTCATGAGCTCGAAAACGAACTCATAAGTCTAAGTCCTAGCAACTTTGACACCCTACAGGACTTCTTCACTAAGTTTAAGGCCCTTAGATTGTAATTGAAATAATGTGGGATAGAGAAGAAAGATGATCAACTCATACTTTCTATTCTCGTAAAGTTAGTTTCAAGCTATTCAGTCTTTGTCTCCACTTTCCATGCCACAAAAAGTGCCCTTGGCACTACATGGAAAATGCCTTCTTTGGATTCATTCATTGTTGACTTGACTAGGGAGCAAGATAAGCTAATTCAAATGGGCACAATGAAGTCTACTCAACCCCAAGCTTTAATAGCTAGAAATGGTAAGGATAAGACTTCAAAAAAGGAGAAGAAGAAAAAGAACAAGGACCAGGAGAAGAAGAAAGAAAACACCAATCCTGACAAAAACAACACTGAGACTTAGGAAGGAGAAGGTTAAGTGTGCCTATTGTAAACAGATAGGGTATGATGAACACAAATGCATGAAAAAACAAATAGATCACCTAACTCATCTTCTAGAGAAGAACAACATAGGTGTTCTAGAGTCCATCAAGCAAAATTCATCTACCCAAGATTCTACCAAGGTAAAAGGCAAGGGTAAAGAGAAAGAAAAGGGCAAGGCCCTTGTAGCTACAACAACTTCTACATCTTCATGGGTCATCGACTCAAGTGCTTCTCACCACATGGGCTCTTCACTAGTTGAGTTTTCATCTTTAGAGCCTTGTAGCATGACTTCAATTAGTTTGGGTGATGACACATCAGTTTCTATTGTAGGGAGAGGGTTAGTTGAAATGGAAGGAGGAAAATTCAATAATTTTCTAAGTTTTCCTTCTCTTTCAACCAATCTCTTATCAGTGTACCAAATCACTCACATTGGTCGGGGCATGAGAGTTGAGTTTTCACTAGATTTAGTGGTTATCAGGGAGTTGCATAGTGATACTACAGTGGCAGTGGATAGGGTAGATCACCAAGCCAGGTTATACACCTTCTCACATTTTGCATCAGATTCTTCTCCAACAACATTTCTGACTCATTCAGATAGAGTTAGGAAATTATGGCATGAGTGGTTTGGCCACCTTAACTACCACTACCTTGAGCAACTTTGCAAACATGACATGGTCATTGGCTTGCCTCATGTCCAATTCTCAAAAGGACTTTGCGAGGGGTGCTCCCTTGGAAATCATCCCAAAGCAAAATTTGACAAAGGCAAAGCTTGAAGGGCTTCACAACCTTTGGAGTTAGTCCATAGTGATGTATCAGGACCCTTTCCCAAACCATCTTTCACAAGGGCCAAGTACATCCTCACTTTCATTGATGTTTTCTCTAGGTACACTTGGATATATTTTCTCAAACAAAAGTCTGAAGTGTTTGAAAATTTTCTAGACTTTAAGGCTCTTGTTGAGAAATAGAGTGAGAAATCCATCAAAGTTATTCAAACTAATAATGGAGAGGAGTATGTCAGCATTAGGTTTGAGTAGTTTTACACCTAGAGGGGATTGATTTGCAGTGCATAGTCTCTTACAATCCTTCACAAAATAGGTTTGCAAAATGCAAAAATAGGTTCTTGAAAGAGATGGGTAGCTGTATGATTCACTCCAAATCCTTAGCACCACAGTACTGGGCTGAAGCCATCAATTGTGCTTGATATATTAAAAATAGGGTTCCTCACAAAGCTTTCAAAGGGATAACACCCTTTGAAGCTTGGCATAAAAGGAAACCTGATGTTGAGCACCTTAGAGTTTTTAGATCCCTATCCATGGCCCGCATTATGAAGAAGAAATGCAAAGCTATAGAAGGTTAGTCCAAGCCTTGCATCTTTTTAGGATATCCAGATGGTATTAAGGGATATCACCTTCTAGATCCAGTCACTCATGAGTTGTTCATCGAGAGAAGTGTCCATTTTTAGGAGAGTCCTAGAGACTCAACACTTGACACTTCTCCCTCATCAGATCTACTTCTTCATGATGAAACCTCATCAAATTTAGAAAGCCACATCAAGTTCTTGAGCCAGAGACATTTTCTTCTTCTTTGAGTTTAGATAGTGAGGAGAGTGATGTAGAGTCATCCACCTCTAGTCAGTGAGAGGATGAGGAGTTAGCACCTGACTCACCCACTTTCGAGCCACTTTGGGCCAGATAGACACTTGAGAGTGGTGGCACTTGGGTAGGAGATCTCATAGATGACAGACATACTAGGGGGATTTTCAGAGAGATCCACATGCCTTCTTTATTATAGTTTTAGATCCACAAACTTTTCGAGAGGCATCGGGGGTACCTGAGTGGGATAGTGCTATGGAGGAAGAATATTCTTCCTTAATCAAAAATCACACTTGGGACTTGACTTCACTTCTTAAGGGAAAAAAGATGGTTCGATGTAGGTGGATATATCAGACCAAGTTTATAGTAGATGGGTCGGTTGATAAGTACAAGGCACGATTGGTCGCCAAGGGTTTCTCACAAGTGGCAAGCATTGACTACTTAGAGACCTTTACACCCATTGCAAAGATGACTTCTATCTGACTCACCTTGGCTATTGCTACAACACATGATTGGGATGTGCATCAGATGGATGTGAAGAGTGCTTTTCTTCATAAAGACCTAGAGGAGGAGATCTATATGGAATAGCTGCCAAGATTTGTTCAAGATTCTTCCTTAGTATGCAAACTTATGAAATCTATCTATGGCCTCAAATAGGCCCCTTAGGCTTGGTATGCCAAGATGGATTCCTTCTTTCTCACAGCGGGTTTCACTAGGTGCCATTCTAATCCCAATGTCTACTTCTTATGGTAGGATGACTCACTCTTGATTTTGGTTTTATATCATGATGACCTTTTGATCACTGGGAGTTCTTCATTTGCTATTGCAGTAGTGAAGTCATCTCTTCAAGATAGATTTGACATGACAGACTTGGGTTTGTTGCACTACTTTCTTGGCATCAAGATCTCACAGTTAGATTTAGGGATTTCTCTTGTGCAGCCTAAGTATGCTCTTGAATTATTGGCTTAGTTTCACATGGCTGATTGCAAGCCATATCTGACTCCCTTTCTATCAAGAGTCAAGCTTGAGGTTGATTGTTCTTCGCCATTGGTTGATGCCACTCGGTATCGACAACTTGTTGGTAGTCTCATCTCCTTGACTCACACTAGGCCCGACATATCATATACAGTGGGACTTATCACCAGATTCATGTAGGAACCTCATGAGCTACATTGGAAAGCAGCTAAGAGGATTTTGCATTACATACAGGGTTCACATAGATACAATATTCATTAAAGATTTGGCATAAATGTAGACTTGGTTGGATATATAGATTCAGACTGGGTTGGTGATTCATAGACTCACAAGTCCACTTCTGGTTACAGTTTCTCTCTAGGTTCTGGTCCTATTAGTTGGTCTAACAAGAAGCAAAATGCTATTGCTATATCATCCATAGAGGTAGAGTACAGGGGAGTTGTTAATGCAGCTACTGAGGCTATTTAGCTTTAGGGGATACTTTTTGAATTTGGCATTCCTATCAGGTAGCCCACCATCATTTATTGTGACAACTAGAGTACCATTCAAATTTATAGGAATTCAGTTCAGCACAAGCAGACTAAGCACATAGAGATTCACATGCATTTCATTTAGGAGCTGATTCATAGTCAGGTCATTGACTTGATATTTTGCCAGTTTTTGGAGTAGGTTACAAACATCTTCACCAAACCTTTCATTGAGAGCAAGTTCATTCATCTATGAGCTCTTCTTGGGGTGTAGTCTACATCTATAGTAGCATCATCTTCAAGGGGGCCTTCTAGCCTCTTCTTACTTTTATGTCTCTCTTTTGGGGGGGGAGTTTTTTTTGTATGAGTTTTCTCCTTTTCTCTATCTTATGGGAGATTGCATTTGTACATGGGTACCTTATCAGGCCTTTTTGCCGAGACCCATTTTATATTTCCACACTACCCACCTAAGCTATGCTTATGGGGGGGTATTAGTGTAGTTTTTTATTTTTCTCTATTTATTAATTAGGGAAATTATATTTCTTGTACATACTTGGAGTTTTCCTACATTTGTGGGATAGGCTAGCTTATGTGGAGGTGTGTGTCATAAATGTGTCATAGGTGTCATAAGAATGTCATAAGTAACTCCCTTGATGGGAGTTACTTCTCTATTCTTAGCACCTTGTCACCACCTTTCATGGAGGAGTTATATTCTATTCTTGGGGTGCCTTGTCCACCTTTTGTAGAGGAGTTACTTATGTACTCTCCTATTTGTAGTCCTCACTTTGGCCATCTCATGTTAATCAGATTTTGGTTTTCTCCATTTTGTCTTGTGCAATTTATCTTCTTGTGTCATTTTCAAATTACTTTAGCATCTATGTGGTGTGCACTTGCTTCAACTCACGTGATCACATCTCCATTGCACTCACATTATCTAGATTCTGGCAACAACTCTGATATTTTATACTTTATTTTTCTGTGTATAGGGTTAGATTTAAGTTGTCAAATGTCATATTTATCCATCCTTGAAGGAAGACTTTGTCTAAAAATGGAAGGTTTACTAAAAATAAGGGGTAAACAAAAATGGGTCATTTCAAAAGTGTAAAGTGTCCTTTTCATATCAAGGTATGATGTACCATAAGGATATGCTTTTCTAAAAAGGAGGCATGATGCCATCTTCATGACATAATTGGCAATCATGAGAGGAGAAACTAATTGAAATGAAAAATGATGGAAAATGTCAAATAAAAACCCTAAAAAAATAAATTGAGGGGGTTTTTGATATAACCTAATGCATGGATAGGATGAAGGGCCACTTTTGATGTAGGATCATCATTAAGTCAATATGAACTTTGGTCTAATAAGTTAATGTTTGGTCTTAGAAGGTCTAAGAGGTTAGGTAGGGTCAATAAAAAGCTTGTTATGATTCATTTTGTATTGAATTGGTTATTTTTAAGTGTGGAAGGTAGTTTAATGTCATTTTTTAGGTGTAAAAATCATTGGCCTTACAATAATTAGTCATTTAAGCCCTATTTCTAGTTTCCCATCAAAATGACAAATTTAAAAATTCAAACTTGATTATACATTTGGAGGGCATTTTTCATGGTCTGAAGAAAGTTATGAGTCATGGCATTATTTTTAAGGATACTCTAAGGACAAATAATTATTTCTATAAGCCATATATCTCTATAAACCTGATTCATCATGTTGGTTGTATGTAAGAGATAAGGTAGAAAGTTGCTTAGTAAAAGAAGACAAAAAAAAAGAGACTTAGTACGTATGTTAAGGGGTTGTTGAATGAATATAAGATTGAATAAGGTGATAATGGTAAAAAAATAAAAAAAATAGCCTAATAAAAAGTGAAGAATATTAATAGAGAGGTAGGTGTGTGTAAAAAGACTCCAAATTTGTATGGAGGTTGATCAAGGTCTACAAGTCTGTAACTTTTTGAAGATGCATGAATAAAATGATGTTTATATCATGTATTTTTTGGAATATAATTTTTTTTATATGTGTAAATACATAATATTAATTTTATTTGATCTCAATTCATGCTTTTATAATGTTTCTAAGGTGACAGAGGTCTAAAACTATAGGAGTTTCATGACACGGTTTGGTAAAATGAGTATTTTTATGTACTTTTATGATAGTTAAGCTTGTAAGAGTAATTGAAAAGGTGTAATAAGATTTTTTATATCATATTAAAAGAGATAAAACATTTTAAAGTGATTATATCTTTCTATTTATTTATATTTAAGTACCCTATCTTACAAATATAATCTTGATTGTGATAGTTTGAGGAAAAGTTATCTTTTTATTCATTTAGAGATTGATCAAGCTCTAAGAGTCATTGTAGAATAAAAATAGATGTATGAACATATAATAAATGTTTTAAAAAATCATAAATAATATCTAAGGTTTTAAATTTTCCTTTTTAATGCTCTTAAGTCTTGGAATAGGTTTTAAACCCTAACCTAGGGTTTCAAGAGTTAAAACTCATATATCTTTTCAATGATCTACCAAAAACTCACAAAAAATTATATATGGTTTAAATAGTGTTTTTTTTATAGATAATAAAAGTTTTATTATCATTTTAAGATGAATATAGAAGAACATTTTAATGTTTTGTAGGTCTATGGACCTAAAACATGGTTATAGCTCTCTAATTTGTAATATCTTACAAACTATCTAGTAGAAGTTGATGAAAATTTATGGAATTATAGAATAATATGATCATAATGTTTTATAATTAGTCTTATAACTAAAAATTTCCTATATATGGAGAAAATATATAATATTAGATAACGTGTCTATGTATAACAATCATAACCCTATTTGAGAGTTCAAAAGAAGGACATAACTCTAAGATGACTAAATCAAAGTGGCTAAAAATTTATGGATGTTTGAAATATGTTGTTTATGAAATTTTTGAAGTGATTTAAAGGTTAAAATATCATTATGTTTCAAGTTATTAAGGAACCCCTATTTACAATCCTACTTATAAGAGATTAAAACCTTGTTAAAAATCATAAAGAAGAATTCAAAACACAAAGAAGGTTGAAATCAGTGTGTTGAATTAAGATCACTTCTCTTGAAATTTTGAAACCTTGAGAGGGTATAAATTCATGTATTTTTGAATGAAAATAACCTTTATGAATGAATATGTGTGCATAGCAAAGGTGGATAGATCCACAAAAAGATCCAAACCATGTTTTAGTCAATCTTGTTCTAGTATAAGCATTATTTGAAGGGTGTAGTGTGTTTGTTGGGTTAAATAGAGTTTAAAGAAGTATAAAAATATTTTTTAAAGATTTAGAATACCTAGTGTAAGAGACCTAGAATAGGTCTACTTGCATAAGAATGGTATCAGAGCACATAAGCTCTTTGGGAAAAAGTGAAAGAAGTTTGTGGCATAGGTATCCCTCGATAGTAAAGAGAAAAGATGAGAAAAATGTCATTGAAGCTTAAGGAATTCTAAGGTGACATAGACTTGGATGAAAAATAAATAGACTAAGGTGAAAAAGACTTGGGAGAGGTTGAAATAAGAGTGAATTAGTGCAAAAAGATTAGGTGAAACTAGGGTGAGGTACAAAGAAGGTGAAAACAAGGTAAAATAGACTTGATAAGACCTATTAGATCATGAGATAGAGAAGAAAATGTCATGAAGAGAAAAATATATTGAGAAAGGAAAAAGATATCAAGATGCATGGGTATACTAAGAGAGGGTGCCATAAAAAGAAAGAATACATAATGATGGGCAAGATGGACATTCAAAAAGAGATAAATGAGTTAAAATAAAGATGGCAATGGTGAAGTTCATAATGGAGGACATAAAAAAGAAGAGAACCAATGATTTGGCATAGAGATAAGAAAGAGAGTAAAATGTCCTATAGTGCTACTTATGGAAAGAAAAAAGAGAGAATCCCATAGACACAAGAGAGGAAGAAATTAAAACATGCATAATAAATAAAAATAACATGAGAAATGGTCCTTGGAAGAATAATAAAAGGTGTTTATTTATGAATAGAGGAAAAATATCTATTGGGTTAAGAAGAGATGGATGAAATACAAGATAAGAGTCTCATAAAAGACCTAAGAAGCTTAGTCCAACATGAAGAGAGAATACCAACATTAGAGGAATCAAGAATGGAAAATAAGCCTCTAATTTTAAAAAATAACTTCTTATATGTATGTGTGAATGCAGGTGAAAAGAATGTGTTTGTGAAGTCAGTATTAAAAGATTACTATTTATGGTCATTATTCATGGTGATGTGGCATGCAAGTGATGTATCATATGATGTGGCATGCAAGTGATGTATCATATGATGTGGCATGCATGTGATGTGGCTATATAGTGATGTGGTAGGGCACATTGAGGGTCTCTCACATGTGATCAGGTTGATGTGATGGGAGATGGGCATAACACCCCACAAAAGCACATGGGTTTTATCCTTGGTAGTCACATGGGTTTTTCTTATGGCATAATTGGTCAAGGGTTAGGTATGGGTCAAATTTATAAGGGATCTAATGGTTCACATGTGTGGATAAAGAAAAAATGTGATTGCAACACCTTTTAGACATTGGTGTGCACATGGAAGAAGAAGACAAGAGTTTATTATTGCTTATTATCCTCACATGTAGAGTGGGGAATAATGTTTAGAGTCACATGGAAGTGGATTAGATCTTGTATAAAGTGGATGGTCCACTTTTTTGACCCTTTCACATGAAGATAAACATTTTACTATTAATCACTAGTGCCCACATGGAGTGTGGAGAATTTGTTGGACCACCATGAAGATTCTATCTCCCTCTTTCTTCTATGTTGTAAATGTTATCAAAGCATATTATTATCCTTAGTATTTATCATCCTTATGTTTTCTCTTGAGGATCCATGCAAGCTTAGACATGTATGTGTGGAGGTTAGAGCATGGAGGCTTTGTATGCTTGGTTCTCTTGAGTGCATGGTTTGTTAGAAATATGAAAGGAGTTACTGGAGGAGCTATTGTAAGAGAGGAGATTCACTGATGCTAATTGAATTCTAAATCTTCCACTTTACCCATGGTTTTTCCTTACACATTTCAAGGTTTTTACATGTATCTTGTGTAATGTTTTCCTTCTTATCTCATGTTTTGTATCTTGTTTTTATTTTGCATTATTTTACTTATACTATAGGATGTATTTTTCCTAACATGTGGTATCAAAGATTATTGATCCTAACATGTGGTATCATAGAATTTGATCCCAATATCTGGTATTAGAGCTTATTGATCCTAACATGTGGTATTAGTGTTTTGGACCCTAACAATTAGTATCATAGCCATGGTGAAAAACTCTAGTTTAAATGTTTTTTGTTATAAGGAAATTTTATGCAAGTGGGAACTACTATGATAGGAGAAGAGACCAAGTTCAAGAAAGAAACAAAGTTTTATGGCAAGAATTTCTCTCCGTGGAGCAAGATGGAGGACTCTTGGTGAAGATTCTATTCTCTTCAATGTTATTGATGAGAAGCCCATAGGATATTTGTGTGAGAATTTGGAAAAGCTTTTCTAGATAGATCAACACCAATAAAATGTTCCTGTTGTATAAGAAACTATAAAACTTGAGAAGCAAGCTATTCTTAATAGGTGGAGGATGATGACAAGACATGTACCTTTTTGTGTGTCTCAGATATGTTTGAAAAAAAAAGAGGAAGGGGTATAAGTTGTGGTATCTTACTAACCACATGATTAGTTAACTAGAGATGTTGAAGAAAAAAATCCATGCAAAGCTATGAGGTAAAAAATAAACCTAAAATGTACATGTTTGAAGTAGTTCATGAAGAAGAAGAAAAAGAATAATAAGTGAGATTCAGTGTTCTCAAAAGGAAAAGGCCAGTGTTGACCATATAACTTAGTGTTGCTAGAGTGTTGTGCATATGGTTGCAGTGAGTGTCTAGGTAGACTGATACATGGAGTAACACTAGAGGCACATGATTTGGTGTTTTGGAAACATTCGATAGAGCAGGATGTATTTTGGATGCAGGCTTAAAAACTTGATAGGTGTAGTGATGCACTGAGTAGTATGATAAATTCCTAGGAACTATTGATTGGTATGGTGAATTTGTGCCAGGTTTGGGCATGGTTGGTATCTAAAGGATATGTGGAAAAGTCTAGTATTGACTTCTGTGAGATCTTATAACTACTTTCAAGAGTGATACCAACACATGTTGTAATTCAAGAATTGGAAAAACTTAATTCCTACATGGTGCTCTCTTTATGAAGAGATGGATTAGCCTAAGTGTTAAAAATTTGAGGCAAATAGTTGTTGGTTTTCATATTAAAGAAATCATTATATGAGTTGGTGCATATGTTGCACATGTAGTACAAGAATTTTAGTATCTTCATGGAGATCTAAGTGTTTAGTATAAGTTGTTGATATATGTTGATTACTTGTTGGATCCAAGACCCAACATGATCATTGGTGTAATTATTTAGTTAGATAGGATATTATGAGATGAAGGTGGTATGGAGGAGCAAACCAAGGATGGAGATGCACAAGGATGGGAAAGCAAGGAAGTACCCCAATTCTTGCATTTTGAGTTATCTTACCAAGAGTGTTCTAGAGGAGGAGAAGACATGTTGTTATCTTGTGTATTGGATTCATCAGAAGTAGAAAGCCTCATCAAATCCATGGTGTGTAATAAACCAAATACCTCTAAGTAGTGGAAGTTGTGAGTTAGTTCATGATAAAATATTGAATAGAGGATTGGTCTGTGGAGAAGTGAAGAATCACTTCAGGTGATACAATCTACTATGGAGGAGTAGATGTTGACAAAACCAGTTAGGTTAGAGAAGTTTTAGTAATGAAATAAAACTTCCACTAGGTTTGTGTCAGGGTAGTAGTGGGCATAGATGGACAAATGGATGGAAGAATACTTAGGTGTGGTAAAAGCCTGTGCATATTGAATTTAAGTGGGATAATGTTAAGTGTGAATTCACTATTCACAAATTACTATTCATGGTGATATGGCATGTGTGTGATGTGTCATGCATGTGATGTGGCTAGATGGTGATATGGATAAATAGTGATGTGGTAGGGCCCATGAAGGGTCTCTCACATGTTATCAATTTGATGTGATGGGAGTGGGGCATAATACTCCACCAAGGCACATGAGTTTTGACCTTAGTAGTCACATGGGGTTTGTCTTATGGAATAATTAGTCAAGGGTTAGGTATGGGTCAAATTTAGAAGGGACCCCATGGTTCACATGTGTGGAGAAAGTTAAAAGGTGATTGTAACACCTTTTGGACTTTTGTGGGCACATGGAAGAAGATGACAAGAGTTTACTATTGTTGATTATCCTCACATATGAAGTAGGGGAAAATGTTTGGAGTCACATTAAAATGGCTTGGATCTTGTCTAAAGTGGATGGTCCACTTTGTTGACCCTCGTACATGAAAACAAACATTTTAATAGTCATCACTAACTCCCACATGAAGTGTGGTGAATTTATTGGGCCACCATGAATTTCATCTCTCCTTCTCTATTCTATGTTGTAAATGATATAAATGCATATGTTATAATTTGTATTTATAATCCTTATGTTTACTCTTGAGTATTCATGAAAGCTTGGTCTTGCATGTATGGAGGTTAGAGCTTGGAGGATTTGTATGCTTGGCTCCCTTGATTGCTTGGTTTGTTAACACTATGAAAGGAGTTGCTAGAGGAATTGTTGTAAGAGAGGAGATTTGCTAATATTAATTGAAGTCTAGAAGTTTCCATTTTCCCCATGGTTTATCCTTGCACATTACAAGGTTTCCACATATATCTTGTGTAATGTGTTCAATCTTTTCTCATGTTTTATAGCTTGTTTTATTCCAAATTATTTTAATTGCATTATAGGATGTATTTTTTATAACATGTGGTATTATATCTTATTGATCCTTAAATTTGGTATCAAATATTATTGATCCTAACATGTGATATCATATCTTTTGATCCTAATAGAATGTGGGTGAAAAAGCACAAGAATTTGTCATAGAAAAAGAGGTAGAATTATTTATTGAAGTCATAAGTGAGAGAATTTACACAAAGATAATTAGGGATCATAGACCTTAAGTAGAAGAGGAATTAAAACAAAAGGATAATCTCAAAATTTCTCAAAACAAAGAGGATAATAGTCAAGAAGTAAACCTTATATCAGGTTCAATAGAGATCAAGAGGAGGTTACAAGATGGAGAGAGAATATTTCAAAGGAAAAGAGTATATTTCCCATATGAAAACCTCAATAAGATGGATTTAAATGCCATGAAATGGAAAAAATAAGATATAAGAAATTAATTACATGCAAGGAGACAATCATTATGGTGATAACAAGAGTAATCCAAGAAATTAATCCCTTACACTTAAAAAGGAACAAGAAATCATGGGAAGATGCATAAAAAATGGAAAGGACAATCCATATATAAGAACATGCAATAAGATGAGAAAAAAATTATGGGTATCCAAGAGTCTAAAAGAAGAGAAGACTAAAATTAGAGTTACAACAGATGAAGAGTGTTGCATTGAAGAGCAACTCTGAGAGAATAAAAAAGAAAAGGTGATAGATTTTAGGTAACGTTAAGGCCAAAGAATATAGAAATCATGGTTGAACAAAACATGTATGAGAATAGGTCATCACAACATGAAAAATAAAGGAATCATAATGACTATAATGTTAAAGAGTCTAGAGAGATGTAAGAAGTATCAAGGCAGTCTTGTAAAGAACTTGAGAAAAGAATGAAAGAGAGAAAATATGAAAAATCAAGAGATCCTTGAGTCTACTACATGTGATTTTATTTGTACTAATAATGTTGTTTTTAAAATGGAGAAAAAAAGAGTTAAAGTACAATAACTCAAGTTAAAAGAAGGAAAATGGGAGATCATTCAGACTTCTCTTGAAGAAGGCGATTTAGAGGAAAATGTAGGGTTAAGGAAGGACCATATAAACCCAATAATATGTCAAAGAGAAGATAAATTCAAATAAATATTGGATGAACAATCAATTCACATGAAGATCAAGGTACAAATCAAGAGGCCATAAGAAGAAAAGCCAAGAAAGTGAAGACAAGGTGAGTTCATTCATTGGTTGGTAAGAATTTTTTGTTGTTGTCATGGTGTTAATATTTAATATATATGAATATCACATGAGAGTAATTTTCAAATGAATATATTAATATGGAGCCTATGTGATGCCTTAACAAAACCACTAGAAAGAGATTGGAAATCAAAATTAGGAGTGATACTTGAGAACAAGACATAAGTGAATTTTTTTGATAAATGAGAAATAGAGGTAATAAAAATTGAGGATAAATAAGATAAATATCCAATAAATAGTGTGAGTCTAATTAATATGGAAATTTAACTAACAAGACAACTAGTCAAGACAAGGCAAGAGCAGATCAACAAAAAGGATCAAAAAGCAAGCAAGAGAGAGAGTGAATCACAAGAGAAGATGACTAAGGAAAAAAGTAGAATAGGAAGACAAGAAGAATTGGAATAAAATGAATAAGTTTAATTTATTTAGGAGATTTAATTTTTTCACTTGGGAAGTATGATGTAGGAGCATCATTAAGTCAATATGAATTTTGGTCTAATAAGTCAATGTTTGGTCTTTAAAGGTCTAAGAGGTCAAATAAGGTAAAAAAAGATTATTATATTTAATTTTGTATTGAATTGGTTATTTTTAAGTGTTTAATGTATTTTAATTTCATTTATTAGGTGTAAAAATCATTGGCCTTGCAAGAATTAGTCATTTAAGGCCTATTTCTAGTTTCTCACCAAAAAGACAAATTCATAAATTCAAACTTGATTATACATTTGGAGGATATTTTTCATGGTATAAATCAAGTTATGAGTCATTATATTGTTTATAATTATCCTATAAGTACCAATAAGTGTTTATAGAATCCTCATATCTCTATAAACCTGAGTATCATATTAATTTTACGTAGGAGATAAGTTAGAAGGATTTTATAGTAAAAGAAGACCAAAAAAAGAGACTTAGTATGTATGTTAATGAATTTTTACATGAAGATAGGATTGAGATAAGGTAATAATGATAAAAAAAATAAAACAAATATACTAATAAAATTTTGATAATATTAATAGAGAGGTAGGTGTGTGTAAAAAGACTCCAAGTTTGTATGGAGGTTGATCAGGGTCGACAGGTCTACAAGTTTTTGAAGATGCATGAATAAAAGGATGTTTATATCATGTATTTTTTATATTGTAATACTTTTTATATGTTTAATTACATAATATTAATGTTATTTTATCTCAATTCATGATTTTATGGTGTTTCTAAGGTGATAGAGGTTTGAAACTACAGTAGTTGCCTGACACATTCTAGTAAAATGAGTATTTTTATGTACTTTTATGATAGTTAAAATCCTAAAAGAGTGATTGAGAAGGTGTAATAATATTTTTTAATAATATTAAAAAATATATAACCTTTTAAAGTGATTATATCTGGTTATTTCTCCATATTTAAGTTCCATGGCTTGCAGATACAATCTTGACTGTGATAGTTTGAAGAAAAGTTGTATTTTTATTCATTTAGAGATTGATCAAGATCTAAGAGTCATTTTAGAATAAAAATGGATGTATGATAATCTTAAAAATGTTTTAAATAATCTTAAATACTATCTAATACTTTAAATTTTCCTTTTTGAATGCTCTCAGGTCTTGGAATAGGTCTTAAACACTAACCTAGGGTTTAGAGAGTAAAAACCCATATTTTTTTTGAATGATCCAGCTAAAACTTAAAAAAATGTAAAAAGGTTAAATAGGGTGTTTTATAGATAATAAAAGTGGTCCTATCCTTTAAATATGACTGAATAATAATATATTAAGGTCTTGCAGGTCTGTAGACCTACAAACATACCTAGAATAGGGTTATAGCTCTCTAATTTGTAAGATATCTAATCTGTAATATCTTAGAAACTATCTAGTAGAAGTTGATGAAATTTTATGGAATTATATAAGAATATTATCCTAATGTTTAAAAGGAATCATTATAATAAAATTCCTATATAAGGAGAAAACATAGACTATAAGACAACATGTCTGTGTAGCAGTCATAACCTTGCTTGAGAGTTCTAAACAAGGACATAACTCTAAGATGACTAAATAAAAGTGGATGAATGTTTGTGTATGTTTGAAATAGGATTTTTATGAAAAATTTTGAAGTGATTTCAAGGTTTAGATATCATTGTGTTTCATGTTTTTAAGGAACCCCTATTTCTAGCCTTATTTATAAGACCTTAAAACCTTGTTAATAGTCATAAAGAAGAATTCAAAACACAAAAAATGTTGAAATATATGTATTGAATTAAGATCACATCTATATGAATTTGGAAAAAATTATAAGGTATCAAATCATGTATTTTTGAATGAAAACAAGCTAGATTAAAGAATATGTGTGCCTAGAAAAAGTGGATAGACCTGCAAAAAGATCCAAAATCTTATTTTTAGTCAATCTTATTCAAGTATAATCATTGGTTTAAGGGTTTAGTGTGTTTATTGGGTTAAATAGAGTTTAAAAGAGTACATAAATATTATTTAAATATTTATAATACCTAGTGTAAGAGACCTATAAGATGTCTACTTGAATCAATATGGAAAATATTTTCCAAGTCACCCTACATGAGCTGATTGACCTCTTTCTCCCTAATGGTCATGTCTTATCATTGAGTAAACCTTTGGTCATATCTCAAAACTAGAAGAAATGATGAAAGATTTAAATTTGAAACATTTCATGCTCTTTTAAATCCATTCAAATGTAAAAGACCTTCTATTTTGATCTAAATTTCATTTCTATATTATAAAAAACCTCCTTAAAACTTTTCTCTTGCATCTAAACAAGATCTGAAACTTATAAAAATGGGTCAAAAGAAAAAGTTTGAGCCTAAGTCCACACATTTGTTACTATAGGATGAAGTAATACACTTGCAAAATATTTTAAGACACTTGGGAAATATTTTAGATGCCTATAGAACCCAAATCCATTTATAATATGATGGATTCATCATAGGTGACTAACCCAATTTTATTATATTCTAACCTATGCTCTTGAATCTACAAATATATTTCCTATGTTTTAGGTTACTCTTATTCTCATGTTGATAAACTACATATCTTATTATGAGCTATAATGTTGTGATTCATATATATATAATAGGGACATGTTTATTTGTTCACTTACTTCACGTTGATATGCTACTATGCTTAATACATATTATTCCTTGACATATGCTATGTGTATATAAAGGGAAATGCCACTGATCTATTAATCAATCCTAGCTTAGATAAGATAAATCCTACTTACACTTTTGATTGTTGATACATTAGATATTCAACATCATGACCAAGATGGATCTGCTAGACCTAACCAAGGGATATCTTATCATAATAACTTAACTAGAGAGGGTTCCAAATACTCTAGTCAAGTAACACTATGCAATAACCGTAGCTAGGTCTTATGTTTTCATATTGACTAAGTATCATAAAAATTAAAGTAAAATCTAATCTAGTGCTCACCAAATCTTGTGGCATAAAGTGGGGGTAATGAACATAAAAAGTAAACATGCATAGGATAATCCTAATTAATCTATGTATAGGTAAAACCCTAATGCATGGAAAGAGAAATGTATTCAAAATCCATTAATTATGCTACTCCTATCTACTAAAATAGAGGAGTAAAGTTAGAGATACTTACCTTGAAGATGAACTTATTGAGACTCAATCTATCCCTTGGCCAAAGGTGTTTTACCAGAGGTTGTTTTGGTTTGTAAGGATCACTAAGGAAGGCATAAGCAACCAAGAATTTTACTCAATAAAAGATTCTTCTCCAAGTATAAATCCTAAGTAATAACTCCTCAATTATAATGGTGGAAGATTAGATTGTAAAGAAGCAAAAATGAATAATTAACTCTTTTCTCTCTAAGAAATAGTGAAATGAATGTGTATATAGAGTTGAATATAACTATAAGCCTTTTCAAAAGTTTCCCAATCGACTCTATATCATTATTTTATATAAAAACAAATTACATCCTGATCTAGGTCATCCAAAGATGATCTAGACCCATAACATGTTCTTGATAATAAGGATACAAGTTTAGCCCAGGTCAACAATATAATGTAAACTTTTAAAAATGGTTTTATAATTAGGTAGGTGCTAATGAAGGCGGTGAAATTATTGGAAGAGTATGCAAGAGAGGAGACAAGGCTTAGGGAAGTACATGGGAGAAGGTTGTGTATATAACAAGTGGTATTATAGGGGACAACAATCCTACAAAACACCAATGGTCTGCCCACCCCTTTTTTGGTATACCCTTTAAGGCATGTACTTAGAGAGATTGAGAATACACAAGTTCTTGTAAGAGAGAGAGCATTAATAATTGATAAATTTTGAAAATATTAGGTGTATACATATTCCCCACTCAAATTTTATCATGTGTCACTCAAGTGCAATAGGGGATGTTACTTCTAGAAAATAATATAGCAACACACAATGCTGAAGCCAAATAACTTACACTATTTAAAGCATAAAATTATTGAAATTAAATGATTAAGAGGGAAATAACTAAAAATAAAAGTAATGTATGTGTACCTTAACTTACCTTTATCATGGAATGGTTGTCTGTTGTTTTGTAGTTTTGATTGTGAAGGGTACAGAGACTGCTTAGATAAAGGATACAAAACTAAAGAGAAAAAACAAACAAATATAGGAAAGCCAAGATAATTGATGCAGTGTAGGCATGATGTACTTAGAAATTTTGGAATTTGGGGTGATAAATGTTAAGTTAATACCAAATTACCAAGTCAAAATTTAGATTAAATTGGGTAACCAAAATGCCAAGGCTACTAAAATGATAAAAAAACTCTAACAAGTAAACCTTAAGTAAGAAAGGTAAACAAACCAAATCAAACTAAGGATACAACTAAAAAAGTTAATCAAACATCAATGTGAAAACATTAATAATCCTTAATTAAACAATCAATGGAAAAATTACATGAAAGGGAAAACAACATTGGTGAGTGAGAAGTAAAAAGGTAGCCTCACTCAACAATAGAAAAAATACTAAAAAATAGAAGCAAATGTATTTGTTCAAAAAATATTAGGTAAAAAAAAAGAAAAATTTCAATTAAACAAAGGCAATTCTAAAAATGTATAGCAATGGTGTAAAGAAGATAATACATAGTCACTCAAGTATATTATTTTATTATGGGGATAACTAAAACCAAAAACAAAGTAGTGATAGCATGTTTTGAAGATGTGAAGAAGGAAGAATATATAAGGGGGAAAAAAGATTTAGAATTAAACTTGCCTATCAAGGGGGAAATGAAATGGGTGGAGGAATAAATGAAGGAGAAAGCAAGTTAGAGAAACTCTTTAACGAATTTGAGACACTTAAATTAGGTTTTTCAAAACAAGGGGAATGTTGACATTAAGGAATCTAATGAAAATTTTCTAACCACATAAATCTTGGGTCACCAAATGAAGTATGAATATCATCCCATGAAGGTTATATGCATGAAAATTAAAATGGACCTACCTTCCCACAATGTGTTCCCCATTCTTTAGGACCCGTTACAGAGTTGATGGTCTACTGTGAAGATTGGATACTTACATGAGAAAGTAGGTAGCACCATATATTATTTTTAATTCTCTTAGCCTAATATACTATCCTACTGCACTCTAATGGACCTTGACTCTATCATGAGGCCAACTGTGGAGTTTGAACTTTGATTGGAGATAGGATATGTGCTATGAATCATGTATTTTGGTGTGATTTTGACTTTTAAATTTGTATGTTGCCTTTTGATTATTTATTTTTGTTTTAAATGATTTGGATTTTAAATTTTGATGGATTTTTCTATTCCTCCTCCATACAGATTCAAAGAAAGAAACATGGGTGATAAAAATGACTATCATTTAAAAAATTTGGACTTGGTAGCTAAGAAAGATAACTTAGAGAGCATGGTGTCTAAGAGTCTTGTTTATTCATGTGAAATAAAAGTGATATCTTGAATCCAACCTTGGTTTATCTAAATTGGAATGGAAGGAAAGTAAATCAAGGAGAACAAACATGAAATAATTTGAATGACTTCAAATCAAAAAAAAATTGTCAAACGTGAAAAATGGATACAATGATAGGTAAATATGATTCCTTATCATAATAATGAATGTAAGTGTAGGGAAACATGACATAATAGTTTTTTGTGCAATTTTATCTATAAAAGAAAAAAAACCAAAGTTGAGAGCAAGGGATTAGAAAATTGTATCAAGTTCTTAATATTTTAGAAAATGAACACTTGGTTGAATAAAGGTGTTGTGAAATAAAATGGTGATTTTATGAGGAGAGCCTAGTCCTGTCCATGGTCTTACACTACAAATCATAAAAGAGAAAACTCAAGAGGGTGAAACAATACATGTGAAAATAAAAATGGGGAAAATGGTATTTGTGAGGAGGCCCTGGTCCTACTTATGGTCTTACACTACAACTCACAAAATAAAAACCCAATAGGGTGTAAAAATCATTATAAGATAACAAAGTTGATATGAAATCAAAAGGAATTGATGAAGAAGACTGGGTCATATCCATGGTTTTACAATGCAACTCAGGATAAAAAGAAATCAAAGGACCAAGAGAAGGAATTAAGGTTTGTGTAAAGATAAATTGTTGCAAAGGGTAAGACCCATGAATAAATTCTACAAAAGTGTTAATAGGATAAAATATATAAAGTGTGATAAGAAGGGAAATATCCAATCAAAGTATTTCTTTAAAAAATACGGATTGGTGAGTTTTTTTAAAACATGGCCTTCATTAGTTTGCAGGCAATAGGTGCTAGGACCAAGAATATCTTTCACTAAATAAGGCCCCCATCATTTTTGGGCGTATTTTCATTTTTTAATCATGAGTATAGTATAATTTTATGACTAGATCACCAATATTGAAAGTGCAATCTTTAACCTTTTTTTATGTTGTTTAGTGATATGAGCCTTGTATTGGTGATTATGTTGTAAAGCGGTGAAGTGATGTTCATCAAGAATATAAAGAGCATGAAGGTAATCTTCACGTAATTCCTCATTGGGTATGATACTATGAAGAGATATACGTAAGGAGGGAAGCTCAATTTTTAATGGTAGGACATAATCAGAACCATAGACTAGAGAGAATGATGTTGCCCCAATGGCAATACAGATGATAGTGTGATAGGCCCAAAGTACAAGATATAAATGAAGATGACAATCTATGCGAATTTCATGGATTATCTTTTGGAGGATTTTATTGATAACTTTTTTAGTGGCCTCATCTTGACTATTGCATTGCGGATGATAGGGTTTATAAAATTTGTGGGATATTTTAAATTTAACACATAATTATTTCACATCCTTATTTTTAAAATTTCCATCATTATTAGAAATGATAATATGGGGAAATCTAAAATGAAAAATGAATTACTTGAGGATAAACATGGAAATAGTAGTTCCCATGATGTTGATGAGAGGCATGGCCTCCACCCATTTGGTAAAATATTCAGTAGCCATGATGATAAAAACATGCCCATCTTGTGATCTAGGTAGTTTACCTATGAGATCTAAACCCCATATGGAGAATGGCCAAGGAGATTCCATGATTTGGAGTTTTACTAGTGGTGAATGGATTGGATCATCATAAAGTTATCAAAGACTACACTGTTTAGCAATTTTGATAGCATTCTTTTCAAGAGTAGGCTAAAAGTATCCCATATATAAACATTTGCATGTTGTAGCATGTCTACTATAGTGACCACCATAAATTCCACAATGTACTTGTTTAAGGAGAGGAGGAACCTATTTTTTTATTACACAATGGATTAGGGTATCTTCAATATTATGATAATAAAAGGCGTTATATCAAAAGACAAATTTGAAATCTTGTTTATAAATTTGACTCTTTTTGTGTGAATATGTATCTAGAGGATAAATTTGATGCTCAAGTAATTGGATAATATCTTTTTACCATGGGCTTTGTCAAATGGTGACATCCTAAATAATAAAAATAAGTGAATCTTGTGGTTGGATGCAATATGGGCACTTTATTATTTGAATAATAAATTTAGAATTAGTGATAAGTTGGTGGTGTAGATGAAATATGGATGGTAAAGAAGTAAGTGAATCAATGATAGAGTTTTGATCTCTAAGGATGGGCTCGATGGTAAAAGAGGAAAATTATTTGGAAAGAGTAGTGTACATTTGATGATAAGAAATAAGATTTTCATTTTTACATTGATAATCACCATTAACCTATTGATAGATGAGTTAGGAGTCACCAAAAGTGTGCAAATATGCAATATCTAAGACAATTTTCACTCTCATGCCTAGAATTAATGCTTCATATTCCACAATGTTATTAGTGACATCATAGATAAGTCAAAATGCTAGAGGGATAATTTTACCATGAGTATTAGTGATTATACAACATGTCCCAGCTCCTTGGATATATTTGGTGCCATCAAAATGAAGGGTCCAAGTGTCCTCATATAAATCAACCTTGATTTTAGGAAGTTATTCTATGATTACTTTACATTTAGTAATATTAGGAATGACATGGGAATCTTCTTGATTACTTACTTCTAAATAAAAAGTAAAGTTATGGAAGTAATCGTAAGAGATATTTTTTGATTAAGACCTTCAATATAGAGGATGTAATCATTGGGGAGAATATCTTGAAGATGATTGGTAATAGGTATGGGTGTTCATACGAGTTGGTTATCAATGACTTATCCTTTTCAAAACTTTTTGCATGATGATATAGAGATCAAATTCCATTAAGAGAACCATCCACTTACCAATTTTGTCTCCAGGGAGAAAGGCTTCAAAGAAAAAGTGATGAAGCGGGTTAAAATGAACTATGACATAAGTTGTTTGATAAAGCATGTAATGACGAAGCTTTTCAGTGACAAAATAGATAGTAAGGCAATCATGTTCAACTTTGGTATAATATTTTTCATAATAAATGAGACCTCAAATGATATAGTAGATAACATACTCTCTTCTAGTATCATTTTATTGGGAAAGCATTGCCTTGACTGATACGGGTGTGGAATAAGTGTACAAATTTAAACGATGGTCATTATAAGGTGGATGAAGGGTGGGCAGATGGGGTAATGATTATTTCATATTGTCAAATAATTTTTGACAAGGATCAATCCATTCAAGAGCATTTCCTTTATTAATAATAAAATTAAAGGAATAAATATGATAAGCCATTTTGGGGATATATCATCGTATTACCCCAAGATTACTAAGGTAGTATAGATGTATGGAATGGAATGAGGAATAGGCATGTTGACAATAGAATTAATCTTAGTAGGATCAACATCAATACTATGAAGAGAGACTAAAATCCTATCAATTTACCAGATGTGATGCCAAAAACATATTTTTAGGGGTTTAGTCTAGCTTTATACTTGATGAGTCGATCAAAGATGATGGTAACATTAGAAAGATGAGTTTTGTGGCCTTTGGATTTGGTGATGAGATCATCCACATAGGTTTCCACAATATTATGGATAAGGTCATGAATAATGTGGGTCATAGCTCACTGATAGGTAGCTTTGAAATTTTTTAGATCGAAGGGATTTTTAACATAATAATCGATGCCCCATTCCATGGTGAAAGTTGTCTTCTATTGGTATTTGAGGGAAATATGAATTTGATTATAGCCTAAAAAACCATCCATGAGGGAAAAAACTTCATATTCAGTGGTGGAATTGATGATGGCATATATAGAAGGTAATGAGAAGTTATCCTTGGGACAAACGAGATTGAGATTATGAAAATCAATGCAAATGCAATGACCATGGTGTTTTTTTTGTGAACAGGGACAATGATGGAGACCCATTTATAATAGTCCATGGGTTTGATAAATTTTGTATCTAAAATTTTAATAATTTCTTTATGGCATAAGCTGAAAACTTTGGGGGGGTAATTTACTCTATTTTTGTCAAACGGATTTAGCATCAAGATATGTGATGATGTTGTGCACCATGATACTAGGATCAATGCCAGGCATGTCTTCATATGACCAAACAAAAGTCTCACAATATTTATCGAATAATAAACTAAATTTATCATGTTTATTTAGTGTGAGTTCTCTATAGACTATTATAGGTCAAGGGTATGAGGGGGTGCCATATTCGATTCTTGTAGGTTCCTTGATAAGCATTGCATTTCCATCTTGAAAATTATATGGCACATTAGGAAGAGAAGAAATTATATTATTTTTAGGATAAATTATAGAAATGAAGTTGTTAAAATGAGGGGCCTTTCACTTTAAATTCCCAAGTTTGTGATGTTGTTGAGGAAGTTGAGGTTATCAAGCATAAAGCAAATGAAGGATGGATTCATCGATAGGTAAAATAGGTAAAGGTCCATAGTATTACATGTATACTTCAAGATCAATAATTTTGTTACCATGGTATTCATGTTTATATATATGTGGTGTACATCTGTGGCCTTGGCATCGAGGGTGATCTCAAGAGTAGGTGGAATTATAGAGGAAGGTTAATTAGATTGAATTGGTGTATCTTTAGCATTATTACTAGAAGAGAATCGGGTAGAATAACCAATGTGATAGGAGGAATAGAAGGTTTCATAAGTTTTGAATATACGAGGGGTAAGATTTGTTCAACCAACCAAGGAGCATCAAGAAATGGAGAATTAACTGGAGGTACATGACCTTTAGATTATAACTAAAAATTTGTAGAAATAGTATGAACATCATGGTTAAAAGCATGTATTTGGGCTAAAGTTTTTTAATAATGTTAAACATCCAAGTCTTTGATTGATCTTGGGCCATGATGTAGTTATCATCATAACTTGGAGAAATAGTACATGCTTGTGAATCTAAAGGAACTTCATAAGGTGAGATACCTAAATCGCTAAATTTATTTGGTGACATAATTAAAAGATCTTGAAATAATTTAGCCACTCCATATTAATTACATGTTAAATCATCTTATGTATAGGTTTCCTCATGGGCATTACATAGAGGAGGTAAATTAGTGATCTAACTGATAAGATAGATGGTATGATCATGAGGTAATAAGGAGGGAGGTATCCACTCCGAGATGTAAGGAGGTAGCTTGGTAGCATTGCATGTATTTTCCAAATCATTGGGCTCATTGTCATTAGAATAGACAAGAGTGACATGTAAATCAAGATTCATATTAGCAAATTTGGGTAAAGGGGCACTTTTAATCTTGGAAGTAATGAGAATTTGATATTGAGATTTAGGATTAGGAAGCTAAATACTCTATGGGTTAGGATTAGCCTCATGTTTATATCATTTGCCATTATGAATGAATGATACATTGGATTCTAGAAGAAGTTAAAGCCCTCATGAAATGAGTCCATGGGTGTCTTAGGAGTATATTATAAGATAATGGTCCTACTTAGTATGTATAGTTTTGGGTCTAATAGTAAGAGGGATCAAAATACAAACAAATGACTTTTGATTGGTCTTGTCGAATCCATGACATGTCAAGTAATTTTGATTAAGATGATATTTTATATATCTGAGTTGTTGATTGAGCCAAAGAGATGTCACACTAATGCCCAACCCTTCATCTAATAATACTTTATGAATGAGGGTGGTCTTAATGGATATTTTAATAAAGAGGGGTGTATCATCAGCTTGAAAGAGGATTTCATCATTGATCATGTCTTCTTAAAGGAACTCTATGGAAGGTTTTGAAGGACAAATGGATTCAATGGTATGAACTTTTTTTTTTTGAGTCTCATGAGAAGAAGGTTCCTCTTCTAAGGGAGATGGTTCTTCAATTTATTAGAGTTATTGCATTAGGGACTTACGATGATAAGAAGAGGTACATACTAACTCCATGAGAGGAATTTTAAAAGGAATAGAGTTGAGTTCATCTAAGAAGTTCCAATGAGTTTTAGAAGAAGAAGAATTAACATGAGGATTAGAAGGTAAAATAGGTTTAGGAGGAAGAGAAGTGGTTATAGGTTCAGAGGGAGGAGGTGGTTCCTCATTGGTTTTTGAAGATAAGTGAGTAGTAGTATCTTTGATAAGTTACTCATATAAAGATGATTTTTTTGGTTTGGTGACAGGATCTTTATGGGATGTTTTGTGTCAATAATTGATGTTATCCATGTTTACATATTAGGAGTTAGTGTAATATTGATCATAATCAGTGTCAATGACACAAAGATCCTTTTTTGCTTGTTGACGGTTAGATGTAGAGAAATATTTTAGGGTTCTAGAAGAATAATCTTTGGAATTTTTATTTTTTTGAGAAGTTTTAACATAATATTGATGATAGATTTTGATCATGGCATCATGATTGAATAAATCTCCAAACATAAAAGTAATGGAAATTTTTGTAAACCCTTGACATGTTTCATGATAATGACCTATATTAGCATGGAACCAACAAAATTAAGTAGGATAATACCATTTAGGGGTATTATTAAGGTATGTGAATGGTTTAGAGGGTGCTAAAAATTATTTCATTTGTTTCATGATTAATGGTGTATGATAATATTGGGGATTTTTTACTTTGGCTACTCCTGGTTTGGGTTGAGGAATATTACCAATTATTGAATTATTTGAATCCTAAAAATATCCCTTAATCAATTTAGTATTAGGTTAAAATTGTTTTGTTAAGAAGTCTTGGCACTTAGCTTGGTCAAGAGTGTCATTTAACATTTGGGGAGCAAAAATTCAAAGCTTGTATTGGAGTGAAGGTGTTAATTATATTATAAAGAGTTAAAACAATTTGTCATCAATCATGTTGTGATTGGCCTTGTGAGCTAAATATTTCCATCTTTTGATAAAATCATGAGCTTATTCTGTAGGGGATTGCTTAGAATTGATGAAATGACTAAGGCAATTTTTGGGAAGATCATTATGTTGGAATTCTTTAACCATATGATTGACTAAATCCTCTAGTTTCCATATAGAATGTTGGGAAAGTTGGTTATACCATTCTAATACATCATCGGTGAAGGTTTTAACTAAAAGTTTGGTCATGGTGAAAGTATTAGTTTGGATCCACTCTTTATAAAAATTGCCAAATGCCTTAAGAAAAGATGTAGAGTATTTAGTCCCATCATATTTAATAGTTGGAGATATATTACCAATATCAATAGAAATAATGAAAGGGGATAAAGGATCATTTTGGATGTGTTAAATTATTTTATTGTGCATGATTGGTTGGGGAATGAAATTTATCATGTCATATCTAAGAGGTGGAGGGATAAAATTTTGATTATTTTGAGGAAGAAGAATGAGAGGTTAATTAGCCATGTTGATCAAATGATGTTGTAGTTGAATCATTTGGGAGGTGTTATATGTATGCATGATGTTCATTTTTTACACTATTTATGCAATAATTTGAGTTGTATCAGTTGGTGGGTTGGTGTTGGGAGGAGGATTCCCCGAATTGGTATTAGGGGGTGGGTTGCTATGTGGCATATTTCCTATGGGGTTATTGAATAGGCTTGTATCAATCTACCCCACATTATGGTGAGATGACTGGATATTGGAATTATTTTGATAAGTATGAAAAGGATTTGAACCACCAATATCATCTATCTGAGTGATTTGAACCATGTTACAATCAAAATATGAGGGAGGAGAAGAAGTGATACAATAATGACAATCTTCTTAGGAAGTGAAAGTAGGTAGAAAAGAACATCCCATATAAAATATAAATGGATTTAGGTTTTCCAAAAATATTCTAATAGGGGATTTCATGATGCTTTAATAAAGAAACAAAAATTAGGAAGCAAGAAGGAAAACTAGAGATAGAGTCAACCACACATAAAACAATATCAGTTAATGGGTACAAAGTTGACTGAGTCGATAAAGTATGTGAATAAGGTTCATAAGATAGGGAGAAAAAGGATACACAATCAATTTGGTCGATTGTGTTCTATAAAGGATAAAACTAAAATAGGCTGGAGGGATACACAATCATATGGGTCGACAATTTACTACAGATGAGAAAACCAAAAAAATGAGAAAGATACATGATTGGATGGGTCAACTATGTACTTAAAAAGGTAGAATTGATCAGGTTGATAAAAATACACAATCATGGGGAGTGATTGTGTATTGAAGGTAAACAAGATTGATAGTTTGGAAGAGACTATATGATAGGGACATTAGTGTTCTATAAATATAAAAGGATTTTTAAGATAAATATCAAGGCAAATGAAATTAAACACACAAGAAATTGGATCAATGTGATTGATCCAATTGAAACACACAACATAAACCTTGTACCAACACTGGCTAATGTAAGTTATACAATATAAAATATAATGATCAAAGAGTAAGTAGAAACTTGAAAGTAAATGGTAACTAATTGGTCATTCCTAAGTGTTTTTAATTTGTAATTAAGTTTAAATTTAAAGTGATTGGAAGTTGGTTGTAATAAGGAACTAGAAATAAATATAAGGATGGTTTCAAGAAGTTTAGGCTAAAAGGGAGCTGTGTTGGTGATGGTACGGGCTTGGTATTGGGGCCTACCCTCTCACTTCACAATCCTTCAGTGATAAGGGTGTCAGGTGCTTTGTCAATATATACCATCAACCATGTGTTTCTACTTGGCCCAAAATGAAGTTGGCTTCCCCCTTAGTTATGAAATATAAGTAGGTAGACATTGGGAAAATATATGTTTAATGATTTTTGTGTGTAAAGTGATTTGGAAGTGTGTACAAAAGAGAAAAATGGTATTACTAAATTGATAATTTGAAAAACCACCTAATTAATCTATGTTTGTTACTCTAAGCATGATAACTAAAAGAAAAGGTGAATTAATTACTAGAAAAAATAGGTTAATTCCTTGATTATGAAGATTACATAATCAGTTCAGGCAATTCTATATACAAACAGTGCAGAATAGAGTCAACTGGGTCACTATTATTTTGCAAAAACAAGATCTATAAGAACATAATTAAATGGGTCAACTATGTCTTTTGGATAGAAAATAGGCTACATTATTATGTCAAGATATTTTATGCATTTGGATATAGGTTTGTAGTTTTATAGACTATAAGCTTGGGAAAATAGTATTGAAAGAGAAAAATCAAAATGACAGAGAAGGTAAGAATGAACTTTGGTGGGTTTGAATATATTTATATTGAAATTTTTTATGTTGTGATACTTTTAAGTGTTATTTCAAAAGTTTCAGAACAAAGTTTATTAGCTCAATGAAGTTTATAAAATCCATGTGTTGAAAAATAAGTTGTGAACAGAGTCGATTGGATTGACTATGTTTATAGACCTGTATGCTAAAAGAGGAGAATTGTGAATAGAGTTGACTGGTTCAAATATGTATGAAAATATAGAATTGAAGAAGAATACTATGCTAAACTAATTGATCTAGTCACATATATTTGGAAAAGACTTGCATAGACATAAAAAAGTTAATTTGGAGTGACTATGAGTTAAACATGTGCACAAACTCTTAAAACTATACTGACAAGTTTCATACAATACCACAAAAATATAAATATATAATATAATGATAAAATTAAAGAGTGAAATAAAACCTAAAAGGGTTTGATTCACATTGGGTTCACCATAATGTATATAAATGGAAATGCAACTGATCTATTAATTAGTCCCAAGTCAGAGAAGGTAAATCCTACTTACACTTCCGATTGTTGATACAATAGATATTTGGGGTCATGACTAAGATGGATTCACTAGACCTAACTATAAGATATATTACCACAATAACATCACTATATAGGGTTTCAAAGCCTCTAGTCAAGTAACACTATGCAATAATCCTAGCTAGGTCATATGTTTCATATTTACTAAGTATAATGACAAGTAAAGTAAAATTTAATCTAGTGGTCATCAAAGATTTGGGTACAAAGTGGGGGTAATGAACATAAAAAGTAAAAATGAATATGAGAATCCTAATTAATCTATGTATAGGTAAAACACTAATGCATAGAGAGAGAAATATATGCAAAAGTCATTAATTATGCTACTTCTATCTACTAAAATAGAGGTGTAAAGTTAGAGATACTTACCTTGAAGATGAACCCATCAAGACTCAATCTCTCCATTGGCCAAAGGTGCTTCAAAAGAGGTTATTATGGTTTGTAAGGATCACTAAGAAAGGCTTAAGAATCCAAGACTTTTACATAAGACAAGATTATTTTCCAAGTATAAACCCTAAGCAATAACTCCTCAAGTAGAATGGTGAAAGAGCAGATTTTAAAGAAGCACAAATAAATAATTAACTCTTGTCTCTCTAAAAAAAGGCAAAATGAATGTGTATATATGTTTTTGGTATATGATAACTTTCATATTTAGGTTTTTTGATTCAATTATGAAATTTGGTTTTGGTATGAGATGAATTTCCTATTCAATTTTTTTTATTTAGTTCTTTTGTGCAAAATAAAATTTCCCTATATATGTGATTTGTTTCTAAATTTTTGAAACTATCCCTCTTTATGGAGTATATTATGAACCAGATCTATGCCTCTACTTCTTTGTATCTCATGTAATTTACTTACAACCATTTTGTACAAATCAAATATGTTTTGGATGAAGCAATGGAAGCGGAAAGCATTTTGATTCCAGGTGAAAATTTAGTTTATATGAAGTGAGAATTGGTTGTCATCCTTTGCCTTAATACACTAGTGTGTGATAAAGAGGAGTGAATTAGGCTTATCCCCATTAAAGTTTTGATGAAACTATTTTACATTTGGCTATTGAAAATTTTCAAGGCTCATGTAGATGTACTCTTTTGATGTTTTGGCTTATTATTTGGTTTAAATCCCCTTTAATGTTTTGGCTTATTTGGAATCTATATTCACTACAAGTTTTGTACTAGATTAAAACACATATCTTTATTCTAATTCATGTAAATGGATATAAATGGGCTCTATGGTCAAGTAAGTCCTCTTAATTTTATTTTTGCTTAGTGAAACTCAAATTTTATGATACTTGTATACACACAATTGGACAAGCTAGGATTAAACCTTGCACCCAAGTTGGATGCTCTACTATGACGCTACTTGCAAAACTTGATATTGTATTTTGTTTTACAAATTTCCAACACATTAGATAAAAATTATGACATTAGTTCTTTTACCTCCCAATATTATATTGTTAGAAAATATAGAAACTAGGTGTTCTACTACTTGTATTACTTGATGAAGGGCGTTTTGAGTTTTGTTATCAAATCCTAGCCTGTCCAAATTTCTAAGGCAAGAAATAAAAGTTTGATATTAGTTTATTTTTTATTATTATGATAAATTATTATAAGATTTGACATCTAGGATTGAGCCATGCACTTATGTTAGTTGTTCTAGTACTGAGATGCTTGCAGTCCATCATTATGGGTGTTTTGAGTTTAAATTATTAGTTTGTTTGCTTGAAATATTCTATGGATAAGGTGGAGTTTATTAGAAACAATTTTTTTTAATTTAATCTCTTCCACACCATGGTAATGAAGTCTATCATTATAGAATAAGACTTACAAGGTTGTGCTTGGACCTAAAAAACCTAGGTACTATAATCAATGTTCCAAATTTAATATCTTGCATCTTTTGTGAGGACACTTATGTAGTATAAATTATATAATAATTATTATTTTCACAAGGTCTATTTACTTTAGACATTTGGTGGTGGTACTAGATATTGGCTAAGTACTAGGTTTAAACCCTAATAGTGACTCTAACAAGTGATAGGGCTTGGTACCCTTTTTTTGTTGGCCTAAATATATTAATGTTCAGTGTATCCATCTAATTTGCATGCTTTAGAGTTGAATTTTGTTATTTATATTCCAAAGGGACTAATGTGTTAGAAAATTTATGGAATACTAAAACTTTGCAAAAATCACTTTATAATGATAGCTATTTGTTATCTTTTTTATTTTTTTGATTTCATTCATGTTGATGTATTGATTACATGTATTTCTTATACTACTTAGTATTATCCTCAAGCATATTATTTTCCTTCACACTCTACCAATGTATAACTTAATGTATTAAAATAATTTTTCTTATTTATCTGGCTTGAGCTTGATATTGTAATAAATTCACACCCTGGTAATGAATTCTATCATTTCAGAATAGGAGTTACCAGGTTGTTCTTGGACCTGAAAAACCTAGGCGCTATAATGAGTTTTCCAAATTCTAATACCTTGCATATTTTTTGAGGACACTTATGAAATATAAATTTTTCATTGACCCAATTTTGCACAAGGTCTATTTACTTTAGACATTTGGTGGTAGTACTAGATATTGGGTAGCTGGGGTACCCAAGATAACTATCTATCCCATGCACTTGAGATGAGCCTACCTAGTTGGGTGTAAGACTAAAATATTTTAATAAAGAAATAAACTCTAACAATAATATCCATTTCATCTAACATGGTATAAAAGTGAAATAATAGGACTTAAACCTTGATAGTGACTTTGGTGAGTGATAGATTTGGTACCCTATGTTGTTATTGGGAATATTTGATGGGTAGAAGTACTTCTACCCTTCTTATATATAACTAAATCCATAACTTCAACTTAATAAATTGTTGAGAATATACTCTAATTTCCCCTTGTCTGTATGTGCTATAAGATATTCTAGTTGGAGTTAGAATAATCTAAGAATGGCATTTTTTGTTTGATGACCTCCTCAACCAATTGTGGTTTTGGATAACATTGATAAATAGTGAACAACATCAAAATTGTGCTATAGCTTGATCCTAAAAAAAGATGTAACTCAATTTCTTCCAATGTGGACAAAATAATGCTAGATTCTAGCCATAGTCTGACTAGAGGAAACATTTACACCAAGACTATTCATAACTTGAATCTCAAGACAATTTCTTATTTTAGCACCTATGTAAATAAGTTAAGAACTCCAGTAGGAGCATGAGAATTTGGAAAAGATATTTAGACTTCTTTCTAAAATTTTTCACATGGACCCATGTAAGAATATTCCACTACTGCTATGTTTAGAATCTAGGTTTTTTTTTTTTTTTTTTTAATAATTTTATGTTTTAGGTATTTTAGATTATAGTAGTTTTATATGTCATTTAATTTTATGGATCCTCTTATATGGTATAATATATATGTTGTTGCATGATGGGGATTTTGAAATATTTTTATTTTTTTCTTATGGGTACTTGAAAGAGGTAAACTCCCTAAGGTTTTGTAGTATTTCCATAGTTATACATGTTTGTTAAAATGACATTGACCTCCTCTCTCTATATCTTCTTATCAGGATCATTGAAACGAAACAAGCTAAAATCTGAAGATTTTAGAAACAAAAATTATTTAAAATTATTTAACTAAGTATTTTTGGAAGAAAAAACAATCCAAACGATAAATTAAATTCCAATAAATAAAAAACTACTATGTTACTACCATTAGTTCTTCGAGCCACCCCATATTATGTATAAAAACTCATCATCAATGTATTCAATGTTGGAACAGTTAGTTAGTATAAACTTGCACCCTATCACAAAACTAAAAGTATAAAATTTGAACAATATTAGTTCAAAGAAAAACAAATCTTTGTGGGATTTCATAAGAAGGATATTATACACATTATTTGCCTCTAAACTTACCTTAAAAACTACTTTAAACCATATTAATTTATAATAAATGTTGTCATACTTGTAGGCAAAAAATTATAATGGTGGATTGGTTGAGAGATTAGTATGTTTGCTTGCTTGGTCTTCCTCGCTTCTCCTTTATAGATTCATAATCCTCTAAGATATGAGTAACTTTACTTGATCCACCTTCCCTATTTGCTTTTATAATTTCATAATCACTCAAAATTTCACTTTCATATATTTCTAAATACATACCTTACTACTCGATTAGAATATGCCTCTTCACTGCATCTTGGAATTGCTTCCTCCTTTAGATGGAATTATTTTATTTTTTATTAATAAAACAAACTTATAATTTTTTTTAATCTTAAAATAACTTAAGATATTTTTTGATTATAAATTGTATACTATAAATTTATAATTATAATAATAAAATAAGATTTTTTTGATAAAATTGGGTGATGTTTAAGGCCATTAAACCTTCGACCTCAACAAGGTAGATGCATGACATTTTCTAAGATTTTTTTATTGGCTCTCTGTATTTGAACTTCTCAATTCCACATGTTTTAAGTTTTACAACTTTTTTGGAAAAAAAGATCAATTAAATTATTAAAAAAAAGTAAAATACATTTCATTTAGATTCAAAATATATGGCATTGAATCTGTTTGAACATTGTTGGATTATATCATACCATGATTATCCGTCAGCAATGATTTTGAAGAAAAGTAACATTTTTTTTGCTATTAATATATCTTTCATTTTTTGGAGTTTTTAACCCTATTATTGTGTATGGTAATATATCTTTGATTTGGTTTTGATTTCATCATTCGTGGACATTAATAAAATTTCATTTCATTCTTTATTCAAACTTTAAAGTATAATTCCTGATAATGTCCAATATATGTTATTTTTGTGCTAAAAAAATATATAAAGATTTTATAAAGATAAATATCAAGGTTTTTAATAAAACAAATAAAAAATATTATTTTGAATTTTCTGATTGATCCAAGAAATTATATTTTATTACAATGTTCACTTCAATTGAGGCTCAAAAATTGTAGTCAAGTTTTTAATACTATCAGTGCCAATAGGGCATAAAAATTCTAAAGATTGGTTATTGCAGTGAATTTAAAGCTGGTAGGTGTAGTCATCATCATTGCAAGGTTGATTTTTCCATTACATACTTGACAACAAACAATATATATATTCAAATACAATTATGATGGTTTGAGTTTGATTAAAATAGGCGTAATAAGTAAATTGTTTATTGGCTTTAGGGGTGGAGCACTAGTAGAGTAGAGGACATGGCATCTATCATTCAAAAGACTAGAGTTTTCCAATAAAAAATTTACAGACCTTTTTATGGTCCTAATGGATTTATTTTGCTGAAGATTGATTTTTATAGGCTATTTTGGGTGATGTTTAGATTGTTTACATATGAAAACCATGAAGGGAAGCACAAAATATAGTGATATTTTTTTGGGACACTGATTTATCTATACTACTAAACCCTATGATGTTTAATTATCTCTCATCCTATCCATGCCATTTTTAATGATAGCTTTATAAGCAATTTTAAGCAATTTCTTTTGCAGACATGCCTGGATACAAATGATTTTTTATGAAATCTTTTTTTGGTATGATTTGTATTTCCTATTTAGGATTTTTGAATTATTTAATAAATTTGGTTATGGTATGATATGTATTTCATATTTAAATTTTTTGATTCAGTTCCTATGCGTAAAATAAAATTTCCCTATATATGTGATTTCTCTCTAAAATTTTGGAACTATCCCTCTCTATGGAGTATATTATGAACCAAACATGCACCTCTGCTTTTTATATCTCAAGGAATTTACTTATAACTATTTGGAACAAATCAAGTATGTTTTGGATGAAGCAATGGAAGTGAAAAGCATTTTGATTCTAGATGAAAATTAAGTTTGTATGAAGTGAGAATTGGTTGTTCCTTCACCTCAATGCACTAGTGTGTGATAGAGAGGAGTGCATTAGGCTTATCCCCATTAGAGTTTTTATGAAAATGTTTATCACTTGGCTATTTCAAATTTTCAAGACTCATCTAGATGTACGCCTTTAATGTTTTGTCTTATTATTTGGTATAAATCCCCTTTAATGTTTTGGCTTATTTGGGATCTATATTCACTACAAGTTCTATAATAGATTAAATTACATATTTTTATTCTAATTCATGGAAATGGATCCAATTGGGATCTATGGTTGAGTAAGTCCTCTTAAATTTTATTTTTACTTAGTAAAACTCAAGTTTTATGATATTTATATACACATAGTTGGACAGGCAAGGATTAAACCTTGCACCCAAGTTGGATGTTCTAATGCAACACTACTTTCAAAACTTGATACTGGATTTTGTTTTACAAATTTCCAACACATTGGATAAAAATTCTGAAATTAGTTTTTTTACCTCCCAATCTTATATTATTAGAAAAATTTATAGGCCATAATTTAACCTAGAAAATAGGTTTTCTACTACTTGTATTACTTGATGAAGGGCATTTTGAGTCCTGTCATCAAATCCTAGCCTGTCCAAATTTATAAAGCATGAATGAAAAGTTTGATATTAGTTTATTTTTTATTACCATAAATTATTATAAAATTTGATAGCTAGGATTGAGCCATACACTTAGGTTGGTTGTTGTCCTACTGAGTTGCTTGTAGTCCATCATTATGGGTATTTTGGATTTTAATTATTGTTATGTTTGTTTGATAAAAATTATAAAATCATATTCTATGAATAAGAAGGAGTTAATTATATTAAAATTTGTTGGTAATTTAATCTCTTACTCACCATAGTAATGAAGTCTGTCATTGTAGAACAAGACTTACAAGGTTGTGCTTAGACCTTAAAAACCTAAGTACTATAATCAGTGTTCCAAATTTTAATACCTTGCATATTTTGTGAGGACACTTGTGTAGTATAAATTCTATACTAACTCTTATTTTCACAAGGTCTATTTACTTTAGACATTTGGTAGTGGTACTAGATATTGGCTAAGTATTAGGCTTAAACCTTGATAGTGACTCTAACAAGTGATAGGGTTTGGCACCCTTTTTTTGTTGGACTAAATATGCTGATGTTTGATCTATCCATCTAGTTTCCATGCTTTAGATTTGAATTTTGTTATTTCCATTACAAAGGGATTAATGTGTTAATTTTTTTATGAAGCACTAAGACTTTGGAAAAATCACATTATAATGATAGCTATTTTTTTCATCTTTTTTTAATTTTTGATTTCATTTAGGTTGGTGTATTGATTACATGCATTGTTTTTATATTACTTAGTATTGTCCTTGAGCATTTTATTTTCCTTCACACTCTACCAATGTAAAACTTACCATATTGACATAATTTTGCTCATTTCTTGGGGTTGAGCATATTATTGTAATAAATTCACACCTTGGTAATGAAGTCTATCATTGCAGAATAGGAGTTACCAAATTGTTCTTGGACCTAAAAAACCTAGGTACTATAATGATTTTTCCAAATTCTAATACCTTGCATCTTTTGTGAGGACACTTGTGAAAAATAAATTTTGCACTTACCCAAGTTTGTACAAGGTCTATTTACTATATACATTTGGTGGTATTACTGGATATTAGGTAGCTGAGGTGCCCATGGCAGCCCATGAGATTGAGATGAGCCTACCCAATTGGGTGTTCTACTAAAAGATGTTAATAAATAAATAATCTCTAACAAAAATATCCATTTGATCCAACATGGTATAAAAGTGAAATAATAGAACTTAAACCTTGATAGTGGTTTTGGTGAGTGATAGGGCTTGGTACCCTTTTTGTTGTTGGGAATCATTAATGGGTAGAAGTAATTCTAACCCTATTCTCTATAAGTAAATCCATAACTTGAAATTTATAAATTATTGAAAATATACTCTAATTTTGCCTTATCTATATGTGCCATAGGATATTCTAGTTAGAATTAGAATAATCTGAGAATGACATTTTTTGGTTCGCTAAGCTCCTTGGCCAATTATGGTTTTATATAACATTGCTAAATAGTGAACAACATCAAAATTGGGTTGTAACTTGATCCTAAAAAAGGATATAGCTTAATTTCTTCTAATGTGTACAAAATAATGCTAGATTCTATCCATAGTTAGACTAGAGGAAATATGCCTAGAGGAAACATTCACACCAAGACTATTCATAACCTAAACCTCAAGATGATTTCCTATTTTAGTGCCTATGTAAATAAGTTAAGAACTCCAGCAGGAGCATGAGAATTTGGAAAACATATTAAGACTTCTCACTAAAATTTAATGCATGGACCTGTGAAAGAATCTTCTAATAGTGTTATGTTTAGCATGTAGGTTTTTTTTATGTTTTAGGTAATTTTTATTATATTAGTGTTATATGTAATTTGTTTTTATGGATCCTCTTCTATGGTATAATATATATGTTGTTGCATGACGAGGATTTTGCAATATTTTTATTTTTTTATATTGGTATTTGAAAGAGGTAAATTCCCTAAGATTTTGTAGTATTTCCTAATCCATGTTCGTTAAAATGGAATTGACCTCCTCTCTCTATATCCTCTTATTAGGATCATTGAAAAAAACAAGCTGAAATCTAAAAATTCTAGAAACAAAAATTATTTAAAATTATTTAACTACAAATTTTTGGAAGAAAAAACAATCCAAATGATAAATTAAATTCCAATAAAAAAAATCTACCATGGTACTACCATTTGTTCTGTGAACCACTCCACATTGTGTAGAGAAACACATCATCAATGTATTCAATGCTAGAACAATATCAGCTTAGAGAAAAACAAATCTTTGTGGGATTTCATAAGAAGGATATTATACACCTTGTTTGTCTCTCAAATTACCTTAAAAACTACCTTTATCCATTTTTATTTACAATAAATGATGTCATACTTGTAGACAAGAAAGTTCTAATGGCTGATTGGTTGAGCGATTAGTATGTTTGCTTGATTGGCCTTCCTTGCTTCTCTTTTATAACTTCATAATTGTCTAAGAGATGAGTAAGTTTACTTGCTTAACTTCCCTATCTTCTTTTATAATTTCATAATCCCTCAAAAATTTACATTCAAATGTTTCTAAATACATACCTTACTAACCCACTAAAATATGCCTCTTCACTGTATCTTGAAATTAATTTTGCCTTTAGATGGATTTATTTTATTTTATTTTTTAATTAATAAAAAAACTTATAAATTTTTTTAATCCTAAAATAAATTAACATATTTTTTATTTATAAATTGTATACTATAATTTTTAAAGTATAATAAGAAAACAAGATTTTTTTGATAAAATTGGGTGACGTTTAAGGCCATTCAACATCCAATCCCAAAAAGGTATATGCATGACATTTTTAAAGATTTTTTATTGACTCTTTGTATTTGAACTTCTCAAGTCCACATTTTTAAATTTTTACTACTATTTTGGATAAAAGCTCAATTACATTATTAAAAAAAGTAAAATACATTTCATTTATATTTATAATAAATAACATTGAATCTTATTGAACACTGCTGGATTGTATAATACCATGATTATCCGTTAGCAATGATTTTGAAGAAAAGTAACATTTTTTTGTTTTGCTACTAATATTTCTTTCTTTTTTTGGATTTTTTTACCCTATTATTGTGTATGGCAATATATCTTCGATTTAGTTTTACTTTCATCATTCATGTACATTAATAAAATTTTATTTCATTCTTTCCTCAAAATTTAAAGAATAATTCCTGATAATGTTCAATACATGTGATTTTTGTGCTGAAAAATATATAAAGCTTTTACAAAGGTAAATAAAAAGGTTTTTAATAAAACAAATAAAATATATTATTTTGAATGTTCTAATTGGTTCAAGAAATTATATGTTATTACATTGTTCACTTCAATTGAGGCTTAGAAATCATAATCATGTTTTTAATACTATCAATGCCAAGAGGGCACAAAAATTCTAAATATTGGTTGATGTAGTAAATTTAAAGATGGCAGGTGTAGTCATCATCATTGCAGGATCGATTTTACCATTACATGCTTGGCAATAAATAATACATATATTTAAATACAATTATGATGGTTCGGGTTTTCTCAAAATGGGTGTAATAAGTAAATTTTTTATTATTTCTAGGGGTGGAGAAATAGTGTAGCAGAGGGCATGGTGTCTATTATTTAAAAGAATGGATTTTTCCCATAGAAAACTTACAAACCTTTTTATGTTCCTAATGGTTCTATTTTGTTGAAGATTGAATTTTCTAGGCTATTTTGGGTTATGTTTAGATTATTTACATACAAAAATCATGAAGGAAAGCCCAAAATATAATAATCTTTTTTGTGACACTGATATTTTTTACTAATGCACCCTATAATGTTTAATTATCTCTCCTATCTATTCCCTTTTTAATGATAGTAAGTAGTTTTAAACAAATAAATGATTTTTTACAAAATTTCTTTTTGCTATGAATTATATTTCCTATTTAGGATTTAGGATTCATTTATGAAATTTGGTTTTGGTATGAGATGTATTTACTATTCAATTTTTTTAATTCAGTTCCTATGTACAAAATAAAATTTCTCTATTTATGTGATTTTTTCCTAAATTTTAGAACTGTCCTTCTTTATGGAGTATATTATGAACCAGACCCGTGCCTTTACTTTTTATATCTCAAGGAATTTACTTACAACCATTTTTCAAAAATCAAGTATATTTTGGATGAATCAATGGAAGTGGAAAGCATTTTGATTCCAGATGAAAATTTATTTTATATGAATCGAGAATTGGTTGTTATCCTTCACCTCAATACACTAGAGTGTGATAGAGAGGAGTCTATTAGGATTATCCCCATTAGAATTTTGATGAAAATGTTTTAAACCTGGATATTTCAAATTTTCATGACTCATCTATATGTATGCCTTTAATGTGATGGATTATTATTTGGTATAAATCCCCTTTAATATTTTGGCTTGTTTAGAATCTATATTCACTACAAGTTTTATAATAGATTAAAATACATATCTTTATTCAGATTCCTAAAAATGAATCCAAATGGACTCTATGGTTTAGTAAGTCCTATTAAATTTCATTTTTTCTTAGTAAAACTCCAGTTTTATGATATTTATATAGACATAGTTAAACAGGTTAGGATTAAACCTTGTACCCAAGTTGGATGCTCTACTATAGTGCTACTTGCAAAACTTGATATTGGATTTTGTTTTAAAAATCTCCAACACATTGGATAAAAAGTATGACATTAGTTATTTTACCTCCCAATCTTATATTTTTAAAAAAATTGATACGCTAGAATTTAGCCTATAAACTAGGTGTTTTACTACTTGTATTACTTGATGAAGGGTGTTTTGAGTTCTGTTATCAAATCCTAGCCTATCCAATTTTTTGAGGCATGAATGAAAAATTTGATATTAGTTTATTTTTAATTATAAAAAAATATTATAAAATTTGATAGTTAGGATTGAGTAATTCACTTTGGTTGGTTGTTCTACTATTGAGTTGCCTACAATATATCATTATGGGTGTTTTGGTTTTAAATTATTATTTTGTTTGCTTGAAAAAAAAATAAAATCATATTCTATGAATAATTGGGATTTCATTAGATACAAAGTTGTTGGTGATTTAATCTCTTACACACCATGATAATGAAGTCTGTCATTACAGAACGTGACTTACAAGGTTATACTTGGACTTAAAAAACCTAGGTACTATAATCAATATTCTGAATTCTAATACCTTGCATCTTTTTTGATGACACTTGTGTAGTATAAATTTTATACTAACTGTGATTTACACAAGGTCTATTTACTTTATAAATTTGGTGGTAGTAATGGATATTGGGTAAATACTAGGTTTAAACTTTAATAGTGACTCTAGCAAGTGATAGGGCTTGGTGCATTTTTTTTGTTGGCCTGATGTTCAATCTATCCATCTAGTTTCCATGCTTTAGAGTTGAATTTTGTTATTTACATTCCAAAGGGACTAATGTGTCAAAATTTTAGTGGAATACTAAGACTTTTAAAAAATCACTTTACAATGATAACTATTTGTTATCTTTTTTAATTTTTAGATTTCATTAATGTTGATGTATTGATTACAGGCCTTTCTTATAGTACTTAGTATTATACTCAAGCTTCTTATTTTCCTTCACAATATGCTAATGCAGAACTTACTGTATTGATAAAATTTTAGTTATTTATCTAGGTTGAGCATACTTTTTTAATAAATTCACACCATGGTAATGAAGTCTGTCATTGAAAAATAAGAGTTACCAGGTTGTTCTTAGACCTAAAAAACCTAGGTACTATAATGATTTTTCCAAATTATAATACCTTTCATATTTTGTGAGGACACTTGTGAAATATTAATTTTGCACTAACCCATATTTTTACAAGGTTTATTTATTTTAGACATTTGGTGGTAGTATTGGATATTGGGTAGTTGGGGTGCCCAAGCTAACTGTCTTATCCCATGTACTTGAGATGAGCCTACCCAATTGGGTGTAAGAATAAAAGATATTAATAAATAAGTAAGCTCTGAAAACAATATCCACTTGATCCAAGATGGTATAGAAGTGAAATAATAGGACTTAAACCTTGATAGTGACTCTAGTGAGTGATAGGGCTTGGTACCTTATTTAGTTGTTGGAAATATCTAATGGGTAAAAGTAATTCTTCCCCTCTTCTTTATAAGTAAATCCATAACTTAAACGTAAGAAATTATTTCTAATATACTTTAATTTCCCCTTGTCTATATCTTCTATGGGACATTCCATTTGGAATTAGAATAATCTGAGAATGGCAGTTTTTATTTGATGACCTCCTTGGCCAATTATGGTTTTGAATAACATTGCTAAATAGTGAACAACATCAAAATTGGCTATAGCTTGATCTTAAAAAAGTATGTAGCTCAATTTATTCTAATGTTGACAAAATAATGCCTAATTCTAGTCATAGTCATACCAGAGGAAATATGCATAGAGGAAACATCACCACCAAGACTATTCATAACCTGAATCTCAAGATGATTTCCTATTTTAGCAACTATGTAAATAAGTTAAGAACTCCACTAAGAACATGAGAATTTGGAAAAGATATTAATACTTCTCACATAAATTTTGTGCATGGACCTGTGTAAGAATCTTCCACCATTACTATGTTTAGCATGTAGGGTTTTTTTAATATGTTTTAAGTATTTTTGATTATAGTAGTGTTATATGCCATTTATTTTTATGCATCCTCTTATATGGTATAATATATATATTATTGCATGATGGGGATTTTGCATTATTATTTTTCCTTATGGGTACTCGAAAGAGGTAAACTCCCTAAGATTTTGTAGTATTACCATAATTATTGATGTTTATTAAAATGGCACTAACCTCCTCTCTCTATATCTTCTTATTAGGATCATTGAATCAAAACAAGCTGAAATATGAAAATCCTAGAAACAAAAATTATTTAACTACAAATTTTTGGAAGAAAAAATAATCCAAATTCCAATAAAAAAACCTATCATGGTACCACCATTAGTGCTATGATCCAATCCACATTTTGTAGACAAATTCATCATCAATGTATTCAATGCTAGAAAAATTAGTTATCATAAACTTGCACCCTATCATAAAACTAGAAGTATAAAATTTGAACAATATCATATCAAAAAAAAAAAAAAACAAATCTTTGTGGGATTTCATAAGAAGGATATTATACACCTTATTTGTCTCTCAAATTACCTTAAAAAACCTTTATCGATATTGACTTACAATAAATGTTATCATACTTGTAGTCAAGAAAGTTTTAATGGTCGATTGGTCAAGATATTAGTATATTTTCTTGCTTGGCTTTCCTCACTTCTCATTTATAATTTCATAATCCTGTAAGAGATGAGTAAGTTTACTTGCTCAGCCTTCCCTACCTTCTTTTATAATTTCATAATCCCTCAAAAATTTAGATTCAAATGTTTTTAAATACATACCTTACTAACCCACTAGAATATGCCTCTTCACTGCATCTTGGAATTGTTTCCTCCTTTAGATGGATTTATTTTATTTTATTTTTTATTAAAAAAACCAAACTTATAAGTTTGTTTAATCCTAAAATAAATTAAAATATTTTTTGTTTATAAATTGTATACTATAATTTTTTAATTATAATAAGAAAACAAGATTTTTTTGATAAAATTGGGTGACGTTTAAGGCCATTAGACCTCTAACATCAACAAGGTAGATGCATGACATTTCTTAAGATTTTTATTGGCTCTCTGTATCTGAACTTCTAAATTCCACATGTTTTAAGTTTTACAACTTTTTTGGATAAAAGCTCAATTACATTATTAAAAAAAAGTAAAATACATTTCTTTTAGATTCAGAATATATGGTATTGAATCTATTTGAACATTACTAGATTATATAATACCATGATTATTCGTCAGCAATGATTTTCATGAAATGTAACATTTTTTTGTTTTACTATTAATATATCTTTCATTTTTTGGAGTTTTTACCCTATTATTGTGTATGGTAATATATCTTCAATTTAATTATGCTTTCATCATTCGTGGACATTAATAAAATTTCATTTCATTCTTTCTTCAAACTTTAAAGTATAATTCTTGATAATATCCAATACATGTGATTTTTATGCTAAAAAAATATATAAAGCTTTTGCAAAGATAAATAACAAGGTTTTTAATAACACAAATAAAAAATATTATTTTGAATGTTCTGAATTGTCTAAAAAATTATATGTTATTACAATGTTCACTTCAATGGAGGCTTAAAAAATTACAGTCATGATTTTAACACTATTAGTCCTGAGAGGGCACAAAAATTCTAAGGATTGGTTGATGCAGTGAATTTAAAACTGGTAGGTGTAGTATCATCATTGTATAATCAATTTTGCCATTATATGCTTGGCAACAAATAACACATATATTTAACTATAATTATTATAGTTTGAGTTTGATCAAAATAGGTGTAATAAGTAAATTTTTTATTGGTTCTAGGGGTGGAGTAATAGTAGAGCAGAGGGCATGGTGTTTATTATTCAAAAGACCAGAGTTTGACCATAGAAAACTTATAGACCTTATTATGTTCCTAATGGTTCTATGTTGCTAAAGATTGATTTTTATAGGCTATTTTGGGTTATGTTTAGATTATTTACATACAAAAACCATGAAGGGAAGACCAACATATAGTAATATTTTTTGTGACACTAATTTGTTTATACTAATGCAACCTATGATGTTTAATTATCTCTTCTCTTATCCATGCCCTTTTTAATTATAACTTTGTAAGTAGTTTTAAGCAATTTCTTTCGCAGACATGCCTGAATACAAATGATTTTTTATGAAATTTGTTTTTGGTATGAGTTGTATTTCCTATTTAGGTTTTTTGATTCATTTATGAAATTTGGTTTTGGTATGTGATTTATTTCCTACTCAAATTGTTTGATTCAATTCCTATGTGCAAAATAAAATTTCCCTATATATGTGATTTCTTTCTAAATTTTTGAGGCTATACCTCTCTATGGAGTATATTATGAACCAGATCTATGCCTCTACTTTTTGTATCCTAGAAAATTTACTTAAAACCATTTGGAATAAATCAAGTATGTTCTGTATGAAGCAATGGAAGTGGAAAGCATTTTTATTTTAGATGAAAATTTAGTTTGTATGAAGCAAAAATTGGTTGTCGTCATTTGCTTCAATACACTAGTGAATTATAGAGAAGAGTGCATTAGGATTATCCCCATTGGAGTTTTAGTGAAATTTTTTTACACTTGGTTGTTGCAAATTTTCAAGACTCAAAGACTCATCTAGAAGTATTCCTTTCATGTTTTGGCTTATTATTTGGTATAAATCCCCTTTAATATTTTGGCTTGTTTGGAATCTATATTCACTACAAGTTTTGTAATAGATTAAAATACATATCTTTATTCTAATTCATAGAAATGGATCCAAATGGGTTATATGCTTGAGTAAGTACTCTTAAATTTTATTTTTACTTAGTAAAACTCAAGTTATATGATATTTATATACACATAGTTGGATAGGTTAGGATTAAACCTTGCACCCAAGTTGGATGCTCTACTGCAACCCTACTTGTAAAACTTGATATTGGATTTTATTTTAAAAATTTCCAACACATTGGATACAAAGTCTGACATTAGTTTTTTTACATCCCAATCTTATATTGTTAAAAAATTTGATAGGCCAAAATTTAGCCTAGAAACTAGGTGTTATACTACTTGTATTACTTGATGAAGGGTGTTTTGAGTTTTGTTATCAAATATTAGCCTATCCAAATTTCTAAGGCATGAATGAAAATTTTGATATTAGTTTATTTTTTTAATAATAAATTATTATAAAATTTGACAACCAAGATTGATCCATGCACTTGGGTTGGCTATTCTACTACTGAGCTGCTTGCAGTCCATCATTATGGGTGTTTTGGGTTTAAATTATTATTTTGTTTGCTTGACAAAAATATAAAATAATATTATATGAATAAGGGCGAGTTCATTATATACAAATTTATTGGTAATTTAATCTCTCACACACCATGGTAATGAATTCTGTCATTGGAGAACATGACTTACAAGGTTGTGCTTGGACCTAAAATACCTATGTACTTTAATCAGTGTTCTAAATTTTAATAACTTACATATTTTGTGAGTACACTTGTGTAGTATAAATTCTATAATAAATCTAATTTGTACAAGGTCTATTTACTTTAGACATTTGGTGGTGGTACTGGATATTGGGTAAGTATTGTGTTTAAACCTTGATAGTGACTCTAGTAAGTGATAGGGCTTTTTACCCTTTTTTTTGTTAGCCTAAATATGTTGATGTTCATTCTATCCATCTAGTTTCCATGTTTTAGAGTTGAATTTTGTTATTTTCATTCTAAAGGGACTAATGTTTTAGATTTTTTTATTTCATTCATGTTGATGTATTGATTATATGCATTTATTATAGTACCTACTATTGTCCTCGAGCATCTTATTTTCCTTCACATTCTACCAATGTAGAACTTACTGTACTAATAGAATTTTGGTTATTTCTCTAGGTTGAGCATATTATTGTATTAAATTCACACTTTGGTAATGAAGTCTATCATTGTAGAATAGGAGTTACTAGGTTGTTATTGGACCTAATAAACCTAGGTACTATAATAAGTTTTCTAAATTCCAATACCTTGCATATTTTGTGAGGACACTTGTGAAACATAGATTTTTTACTAACCCAAATTTGTACAAGGTCTATTTAATTTATACATTTGGTGGTTGTACTAGATATTTAGTTGCTAGGGTTCCCATTCTGACTATCCTAACCCATGCACTTGAGATAAGCGTACCCAGTTGGGTGTAAGACTAAAATATGCTAATATAGAAATAAGCTCTGACAAAAATATCCATTTGATCCAACATGATATAGAAGTGAAATAATAGGACTTCAAAACTTGATAGTGACTCTGGCCAGTGATAGGGCTTGGTACCTTGTTTTATTGTTGGGAATATCTGATGGGTAGAAATACTTCTATCACTCTTCTCTATAAGTAAATCCAAAACTTAAAATTAATAAATTATTGAGGATATACTCTAATATACCCTTATTTTTATGTGCCATAGGATATTCCACTTGGAATTAGAATAATCTGAGAAGGGCATTTTTTGTTTGATGTCCTCCTTGGCCAATTGTGGTTTTTAATAACATTGATAAATATTGAACAACATCAAAATTAGGATGAAACTTGATCCTAAAAAATATGCAGCTCAATTTATTCCAATGTGGGAAAAATAATGTTATATTCTAGCCATAGTCAGACTAGAGGAAATATGCCTAGAGTAAACATTCGTACTAAGATTATTCATAACCTAAGTCTCAAAATTATTTCCTATTTTAGTGTCTATTTAAATAAGCTAAGAATAAATCTAGTAGGAGCATGAGAATATGTAAAATATATTCATACTTCTTTTTGAAATTTTGTGCATGGACCCATGCAAGAATATTCCACTACTGTTATGTTTAGCATGTAAGTTTTTTTTATAATGTTTTAGATATTTTATATTATAGTAGTGTTAAATGTCATTTGATTTTATGGATCCTCTTATATGGTATAATATATATGTTGTTGCATGACATGGATTTTGTAATATTTTTACTTTTTTATTATGGGTACTCAAAATAGGTAAACTCCCTAAGATTTTGTAGTATTACTTTAATTATCCATGTTTGTTAAAATGGCACTGAATTCCTCTTTCTATATCCTCTTATCAAGATCACTGAAATAAAACATGCTGAAATCTAAAAATTATAGAAACAAAAATTATTTAACTATGAATTTTTGGAAGGAAATACAATCTAAATGAGAAATTAAATTCTATTAAAAAAATCTGCCATGGTACTATCATTAGTTATGTGAGCCACTCCACATTTTGTAGACAAACTCATCATCAATGTATTCAATACTGGAATAATTAGTTATCATAAACTTGCACCCTATAATAAAACTAGAAGTATAAAATTTGAACAATATCAATTCAAAGAAAATAAAATGTTTGTAGTATTTCATAATAAGGATATTATACACCTTATTTGTCTCTCAAATTATCTTAAAAACTACCTTTATCCATATTGATTTACAATAAATGTTATCATACTTGTAGACAAGAAAGTTCTAATGTTCGATTGGTTGAGAGATTTGTATGTTTGCTTGCTTGGCCTTCATTGCTTCTCCTTTATAGCTTCATAATCCTCTAAGAGGTGAGTAAGTTTACTTTCTCAGCCTTCCCTATCTTATTTTATAATTTCACAATCCCTCAAAACTTCACATTCAAATGTTTCTAAAAATATACCTTACCATCCCACTAGAATATGCCTCTTCACTGCATCTTGGAATTGCTTCCACCTTTAGATGGATTTATTTTAGTTTATTTTTTCATTAATGAAACAAAATTGTAAGTTTTTTTAATCCAAAATAAATTAACATAGTTTTTGTTTATAAATTGTATACTATAATTTTTTAATTATGATAAGAAAGCAAGATTTTTTTTGATAAAATTGGGTGATGTTTAAGGCCATTTAACCTCTAACCTCAATAAGGTAGATGCATGACATTTATTGGCTCTCTGTAATTGAACTTCTTAAGTCTACATGTTTTTAAGTTTTACAACTTTTTTGGATAAAAGCTCAATTACATTATTATAAAAAGTAAAATACATTTCATTTAGATTCAAAATATATGACATTGAATCTATTTGAACATTTCTGGATTGTATAATACCATGATTATCTATCATCAATGATTTTGAGGAAAAGTAACATTTTTTAATTTTGTTATTAATATATGTTTAATTTTTTAGAGTTTTTACCCTATTATTATGTATGGTAATATATTTTCAATTTGGTTCTGCTTTCATCAATCATGGACATTAATAAAATTTCATTCAAACTTTAAAGTATAATTCCTAATAATGTCCAACAATGTATTGGAGGTGAAAATATTTATTTGTTAGCATCTTGATGAAATATAACTAACTAATTTTTCTTTAATGTATGTGCATATATCTAGTGTAGAAAGAAGTTGTCAGCTATTATATGGACTAAGATCTAGTTTTAAAATTCACACATAGGGAGTATAGAGTTTTTACAAGATTTTATGGATTCAATGGACTCCAATGGTGACAAATTGAGTGAAGATTAATTATTGGATACTATAACCTCTTACTTTTAGGAGGATTTTAGGAGGATATGAGTCCACTGCTACTTCAATGACATGAGCTCTCTATTACTTGTCTAAATAACCCAAAGTGCTTAGTAAACTAAAGGTAAATTATCTATATTTATATATAATGTCTTTCATTATCTTTTCTATTTTCCTCTAAGTACATATATTTTAGTTCTTATGATGTTAGATGATAATTACTAGGACTTGGTTATGATTGTGACAAATTCTGGTTTAGAGAACTTTCAATGGACATATTTACAAGTAATTTACAAATTTCTTCTTTTTTAGAACATTCCACAAGTTAGTAAAAATAGGTTTTAAAATATTTTTGCTATTCAATATCTAGGAGTGAAAAATTAACAATGGCAAACAACTAACCCCACTATCTTCAAATAAAACAAACTATTTCACTTTCATTAGTTTGAATCAAATATGTATTTATAAAAGTGAATTTAATATCACAATAGTAAAAACAATTATAATTTGAAATGGTCACTCAATAGAGACATTGTTTTCATGAATTTTTTAATTTAACAGAACAAAGAAAAAGAAGATTTGATTTAAATAATGAAATAACCCTATATTATTTAAAATACTATAATATTATAGATTATTTTAAAAATGAAGCAGAATTAACCAGGATCTTAATGTTTAATAAACTAAACCATTAAGAAGGTACTAAAAGTAGTTTCACATAACCAATTACTAAATCAATATATTTATTTTTGTGTGGGGTAGTTTAAAGTGAAGGAAAAATCTATGTTAAGGCATTATGTAGGCTTACAAAATACAATGGAAATGACTTTAATTTTTTTTAATTAAAAATAAAAATAAATATTTTAATACAATTAATTAAGTGATATATTTGATTAACATTTACATTTAGTGCCATCACATTCTTTCTAGCTAAAATATATTATTCATAATAAAACTTATGAGAGTAGCTTTATATTCTACTAGATAATTTTTTAATTTTTAAAAATAAATTTAGACACCTAAAATAGTTTTCAAGAATTTATTAGTTGTTAAATAACTTTGTTTTAATCTATTTATCTATATATAAATTATTTGTCTAAATTCAATATATTAAAATGTTTATTGATTTTTGATGGTCTACATTCTTCTTCTCAACCTTTGAGTTGTTCCCCTCTCTCCCTTTCTCTCTTTTACCTTGGGCTCTACATTTTAAGTGTCATGATGCTTTTGGAACCTTCATCTTCTTTGTCAAATTTTTCTTATCTTTTTCACCTTTTAATTTATAAGTGTTAGTTTTGTTGCACCAATAGATCTTAATTTAAATTCAATTGCCTATAAACACTTTTAACCATTGTAGTTCATTTAGAAATAAGCACATTAGGAATATACACTATAATTATTTATTATTCACAAGATATGTATTGAACATTACGCATGCATTATTGAGAGATAAAAAAATCATTAGAATATTATTATTTATTGAAAATAATATTTCTCATAGAGAAATTTTAACGCACAACTTATGCTTTTATTTATATCTGAAGTTATTTCAATTTATGCAATTATATATATATATAAATATATATATATATATATATATATATATATATATATATATATATATATATATATATATAAAGTAATTTTCACCATTTAGGATCATGGTGATTAGACAATTTTTATTGAGCATTGTTAACACTCAACACATGCCCCTAAAGTTCATTATGTTTACCTTTAGCCTTTAATATCTGGATCACTATAAGGCATGAAACATAAAGTATGAATTACAAGTTAAACTTTTTATAACATATAGATAAGGGTGATGAAACATGAAATTATAATTATATGAGAAAATAATCAATTTTTTTCAAACCATGTTTTTCACCAAATAAAGGCATCATAATGATTCTAAATTTTACTAAAAACATCACAATAATTCTAACATCTAACTATGATTAGATCCAAATTCTTATGAGTTATTTCTTCTAACTATAACTAATTCAAGATATGCCTCTAAAACATACATGAATTCTATCAAAACTTATTAAGAAAAAAATTAATTAAATTTTAATATTTTATTTATTATAATTGCTATTTGGTATACATAGTTAATAGTGTTATACTTATTTTTATTTCATTTAGTTGTAATCTATTTGTTTTCATTACATTTAGTGATCTTTTATTTTTTTGAATGCTCGTTATACCACCTAGGGTTAGATCTCACACATATTGTGTTAAGTCTCAAATTATTCAAAATTTATAGGGTTAATTTCACTATATTCTCATACATCTATAAACTTAGTACCATATTTTATTGATCCCAAGATCTAAGTTAATTTATTTTTTTCAAATTATAGTTTGATTTTATGTCACATATTTTTTATAATTTATTCCAATTTGTGCCACCTAAAGTGATTAGATATATGGTTTTAATTAGGAAGAGTGCCATGCTTGATTAACATGCCATAGTTTTTTTTGAAATCCCTATGATAATAGATATTTTTGAAATCCCTATAATATACCATAAAGAGAGCTTGATAAAGATAAAATTTTATATAAACTTGTCTAATGGTGGAAAAACTAAAAAAAAATATTATTAGTAAATGTTTTTTAGAACCAAGAGCTATGAATCAAAATAATTTTGATTGGAGTTATGAACTAGTTTGGGGCACAAACAAGAGGTTCTTATCCCCATTAAAACCATCAAAATGGTCATGAAATGCCCTAAAAACATTACCATGTCCACTATAGACCCCAAAAACATCTCCATCAACCAAAACTGGCTAACATACCATAGAAATTTAAACTTGGGTGAGGCTATACACAATCAAGCCACTTTAACCAATTCACCCACATCTTATTGGAAAATTTATGGTGTAAAAATTAAAATTACTTGATTTTTATTTTACATTAATTTAGAAAAATATATGAATGAAATGCCTTTAAATAATACCACCATGTATTCTTTGAATGTAAATGATAATTTTTTTTGTGAAGAGTAATGAGTTTGTTAGAATTTTATCATGTTAACATTATTAATTGTGTGTTTGTAATAACGTGAGAATTATTCATGTAAATATCATTAGAGTTTTTGAATAAATAACTTATATAACACTTTCCTTGTACTGACTCCAAAAAAGTAGGGTGGTACCAATGTTTAGGACTTTTGACCCATTAGTCTTTATAACACCACACAGAATCTGCTCCTCTATCTTGGTTAAGCAAATGAAACATCTCCTAGATAAATTCATATGGGAGTAGCATGTGGCCTTTGTGGCTGGAAGATAAATTATAGATGACATTGTCCTAGTTTATGAGGTCATTCATTCCATTTCTAGATTCTTGAGGTAGGGAATGATGCTTAAGTTGGATATGTCGAAAGCCTATGATCGGGTCTCCTGGCAATTCCACATGAAGATTCTGGAAAGGCTAGGCTTGATCCAAGACATTAAGAAGATTATTTGGAACTACTTTTCCACTCCTAAATTTGCTATCATCATAATTGGTGTTTGAAAATGTTTTTTCCCTACTTAAAAAGGACTAAGGTAGGGTGCCCCCTCTCTCCTTACCTCTTTATCATTATAGAAGAAATGATGGGTAGGAGTTTGCTGAAAGCCTACTCTCATGGACTGATTAAAGGAATTTAAGCATCTATAAATACATAACCTATCACACACAAATAATTCACTAATGATACCATCATCCCAGGAGAAGCCTCTATAGAGGAAGCAAAACAAGTAAAACTCATCCTAAAAAATTATGAAAATTTCTTGAGTCAATGTATTAACTTCCAAAAGAGCTCTCTATTTTTCATTAACACTCCTCACTTTTAGCATAAAATAATTGAAAGAATATTGGATTGTCAAGTGGGAAATCTACTAGCAAGTCATTTAGGTATATTTCTCTTTGAAGGAAAAATGTATTCTAATCTTTAGAACCCTTTCGTTGACCATATTCAAAGAAAACTAGAGGGATGAAAGGGTCATATTCTTACTCAGGAAAGGAAATAATAGCTACTCAAATCCTTGATCTAGATCATTCCTATTTACCAGATGTCTATTTTTAGAATGCCCTCTAAAGTGGCCACTAAAATTATATAAATTCAAAAAAGCTTCTTATAGAGGGGCACTGAAGAAAGATTTAGATATAATCTCATCACGTGGGAAAAAACTTATCTTCCAAAAGCAAATGGAGGCCTCAGCCTAAGAAGCATAAAATATATGAACATAACCCTATTGGTAAAAATGGGTTGGAAACTTATGAAGGAAAAAAATGAATGGGTAAGAATTATCAAAGCTAAATACCTAGAAAGAGTGGAAGTAGATGATTTCCTATGGGAAGAAGGTATTATGGATGGATTTTCCTTTTGGATTGCTATCACCAATAAAAAAGATCTCTTAAAGAAAGGCATCATATGGAAAATTGGCAACAATGAGAAAATTGACTTTTGGGAAGATGCCTGGTTGTCTTCCACTCCCCTATCCTCATAATAGATCTAGGCTAGCTAATATAGAGACCTTAAGCAAAGATGGGGATAAAAAATCAAAGATTACTGGGTGATGAATGAAGGTGTAAAAATCTATAAAATACTCCCTTATGAAGGACTCTTAGTAGATGAATCACTGGCTATCTAGTCCCTCAACTCATTGATGAATCAAATCCATATCCCTACATTTTAGAAGGAAGACCACTTTATTTGGGCTACTAAAGACAATGGATCATACTTGATGGCCTCAAGACATGCTACTGATCTTAATCTAGGAAGTGAATGGAATTTTTGGAAATTTTTCTAGGTCAAGCATTTGAATCCTAAAGTTAACTTTTTATTTTGGCTAATGGCTTAGGACAAAATTTTGACGATGTAAAATCTAGCTAAAAGGGGTCTGGTAGTCTTGAATAGATGCCCTATATTCCAAAATGCCGAGGATTCTACCATCACTTGTTCCTAGAATGATCTTTTAGCTTGACACTGTATAACTAGTTGCTAAATAAATTCAACCTAGCATGGATCAAACCAAAAAAGGTCCTTAACCTCATAATGCAATTGAAACTTCCTTGGAATCTCCCATCTCTAGAATTCTTATGGCACCTAGCTCTTCCAAATTAGTTGTGATGTGTTTGTAAATTCCATAGTGATGGACTTTTGTTAAACAAAAGGCACCAACTTAAAGGGGATTTCCTCTATCTCTACCAGGCCATTTATAAAAATTGGAAAGCTTTCCCCCTAAAAGATAAAGAACTTGGATCTCCTTCAGCACTATAAATATTTAGCAATTGGGACATAGTTCAACACTAATCTTCCCCTCCAAAGCTCTTATTTGTAAACATATAAAATGGAATGATCCATTGGAAGGTTGGGTGAAATTGAACTTTGATGGTGCATCTAAAGGTAACTTAGGCCCTATAGGTTAGGGAGGAGTCATAAGGAACTCAAATGGGGAGATGTTAATTGCTTAGGCAGGACCTTTGGGAACCCAAACCAATCACCTTACAGAGGCCAAGGTAACCCTCTGGGGTATCTAGTTGGATTCCAAACTCAAAATAAAAATAGTAATATTCTAAATGATTTAGAAGGGAAAGTAACCCCTATCATATTATCAAAGACATCTTGGATGACACCAAGCACCTTTTCAAGGGCATGACACAACTTAAATTGTGCATACTTACCAAGAAGAAAATGGGGTAGCGGGTTAACTTGCCAGCATTGGAGTAGAACTCCACCTTTTAACTAGCTGGCATGAAGGAGGCAATGTTCCTAATAATGTCCTTAAAGCCTTACAAGATAAAATCAATGCTGCTTGAATGAGTCATCATGTCTCTACACGTGCATAATATTTCATTCAAGGGGTGGATTTTAAATATGATAATATGTAATTATGTTCATTTAAGGAGGTATAATTACTATAGGCTGATAGCAGTGGGCTTCCTAATTACCACTCACATTATTCAAACTCATTCTCTCCAAAACCATCCACCTGCTTACCTTAGCTTTGTTGCCACTACATCAATGGAAGGAGATAGAGAAAGGCTTGATCCCATCTCATGGACATAAGTGTAGGGGTAGAAAAAGGTTTGGAATAAACTTAAACATGAGGGTATCATAGAGTTTATGGTGAGAATCACTGAGCATGATATCAATGTGGCCTAAGATTTTATAGCTGCTTGAAATAAACGTAAGGTGATAATTCATGGTATAAAAATTACTATTATGAAGGACATTATTGGGGAGGATATTAACATGTCCTGTGATGGGACAAAGGCCTTAAAGGACTAGAAAAATAAGTAGGAGCTCTTTCAATGATTTTTTGGCATGAATGAGTTTGTAAATATTGATAAAAAGGGTTTCCCCTAGGTGGACCTTCCTTGACATTGGTTAAAAATTTGTCTCTAGGTAATGTGTTATATGACCTTAGAGCGTAAATATACCTTAATATTTTATCATCATTTTTTATTACTGAATCACTTTCTAGGATATAAGATAAGCCTACCTTTATTCCTAATTAAATATCTTAAATGCATTTCCCTGGCTCATCAAGTAAATGAGACCAACCTTATCCTAGAACAGGGGCTAATTCTACTGCTCATCAAACACAACCAAACCTTGCAAGGGAGGGAGGTCCCTAGGGGGATCATCCATTGGGGAAGACTCTCAAGAGGACTTCCTAGAGGAGGATCCCACCTCGAGATCCTATCGACCCTTTGTGACTACCCCTTAGACCAGTCTTTCTAAAACCCCTATCGATGACCTTCCCCTCAAGCTCTTCATACCTAAACCCAAGATGGTCACCCTTGATGAGGGAAATTTTGATGAGGCTACCTAAAAGGGTAAATCTATTTTGTCGAAGGAGATGAAAAATAATAAGGAGAAATTAGATAAATTCAATTACAAGGTACAGAAGGTAGGTCTGATCCTCACCAATCTTATACAAGAATATAATACCCTTCATTGGTAGGTTGAATCCACTATTCAATCTTTCATCCAGTCCTATAAGCCTACTCAGACCCCTGTCAAATAGTTTTTGAAGACCATGAAAACCCCCCACTTGGTTCCCCCAAATTAACCCCCATAAAGAAGAATCCCGTATAGTTCCAAGGCCTGAAGAGGCCACGTATGATTCTTCCATGAGAGACAGTAGAAGGACTTGACAACCACACATAGGATTAGAACTCAAATTTTAAGTAGGATATTCTTATGAAGAATATTAAGGAGGAAGAAGATCCACTGGAGGGACCCCCTTCTAATATTTTATGTTTCTATTTTTCCCTGCTTTCAATATGTTATAGTTAGTTTTTATTATTTTTATTGGGTGAACGTGGTTTGGCCTGTGGATACTCCTGTATTACACTTTTGTGGCTCTAAGATCCTTGTAAAACCTAGTTTTTTACCCTATCAAATAAATAAAAAATAACTCATATAACAATATTAATTGTGTGAGTTATAATAACTCACATAGAATAGTGTAGAGTTATTATAGGAGTTATTTATGGAGATTCACTTCAAGGAGTAGGCTCACACACGCATATATATACATACATATATATATATATATATATATATATATAAAATTATAATCTATTTAATATATGAAAAATATTTGTGTTTGGCTTCTCAATTGTTTATTAGTGGTTCAGAGCATGAAAATCTTGTGGTAACATAAGAGTAAATTTGAGGTTGTTTACATTATCATTAATGCCAAATCAAGATCTTTTGTGAAAATTATAGCAACACATGGATCACTTTAGGATTAAAGGGTGCAAAAGAGATTAATATTATGAGAAGAGCACTTTGATTGAATTAATAACTGCTCAACTAGCTAGGCATGTAAATTATTCATCTTTGAAATAGTGTCTTATGCTTGATACATTTCCAAAAAGTCTATAAACCTATGGTATACATCTGCCAAATGGTCTAAGACATGTTTATATGATTGTTGCTTAATTAGGTAGTGAAGATATATAAATTAATAGTGAAAATGGTGGGAGTAGTAGCACACATTTATCATTGTCATCCTTAGTAATCAACACCAACAATTTTGAGCCTTCTTGAATCTGCATTTATACTTTGTGCACCTATCATCACTGTAAAATTTTTTCGTAACAAAATTTGTAGTTCCATTCATCATATCTTGCCCTATGTGAGGCTAGTCCGATCCGTCTTCATTCCACGCTTGCAAGTCTAAATATCTATGCATCTTGATTGTCAGTTTTTTGGCAAGAAGACCAGTCTTATATATACATATATGTGGCATATATATGTCAATTATTAGTTGTATTACATATATGATTCCATATATATTTGTCTCCACGCATATTCGATAACCTTATCTACCAGTACACCTACCAAGGTAGTGATGCGATATTGGACATTAGATATTAAGTTAAGTTTTATTATATAGTTCTTAGGTTTAGCTTGTTAATAGTTTGATTAGTAGTGTGTAGTTAATAATAAATATGATATATTTCTTTGATGTTAGATAGGTCTATACATTAAAATAATATTTATTTTAGAGTTTGATTTTTTGAATTTAGGTTTATAAGTTCATAGTTTATGATTATAGTTATAATAGTTTTAGTTAATGTCTATTATAGATTAAAGTTATATGTGACACATCAAAAAAATTAAGTCAAAATTGTCAAAACAAAATCAATCAAGTATTAAAATTAAGAGTCATTTTGATGTCAGTAAAATATGTTAAATTTGTTAAAATTAAAAATATCTTTTATACGAATACATTATCAAGTAAACCCGATGTTCTGATTCAAAAGCATCAATTATGTGTGGGGGGGGGGAGTCTTATCATAAAAAATGACATGCAAATGTTGAACTTCATCGACATATTTATTAAGTACCTTCACTTGCTAGAGGTTGGAGGCAACGGAGGAAGGAAGTTTCAAGAGCCTCTCATCAGTCACCAATGATGGGGACCATATGCTTTGGTGGTGTATTTATTTTAGTTGTGTGTGAATAAAAATAGAAGAATATTATATTTTTGTTCACATTTGTAACATGTGAGTTGAAAATTCTTTTGCATTTTATTTTAATGTGTGATAGTGAAGAGAGCTAATAAAAATATTGCACATCATGATGTGGTTAGTGTTAATCCACTTGCAAAACTATCTTTTTATGGTTGTTGGTAAACCACTTGAAAACCATCCATTTTTGGTTATTGGTAAGACATATGCAAAACCATCATTAAGGTTTGTAATTGTCCTGATAAAATCACCAAATCATGATCATACATGCAGATACGAGATTGATGTTCTCCCCATGTTCACAAGGAGGTGAGTTTTAGAATTTTATAGTGTTAACATTATTAATTGTGTTTGTAATAACATGATAATTACTCACGTAATTATTAAATGCAAATATTGTTATAATTGTTGAATAAATAACTCATATAACAATATTAGTTGTGTGAGTTACAATAACTCGCGTAGAATAGTGTAGAGATGTTGTAGGAATTATTTATGGAGATTCACTCTCCTTGGATATAGGAGAAGGATCTCTTATATATATGTATGCTTGTCTATTGAATATATGAATAAAACATAATTATTGAAATCTCTCTATGTTTGGCTTCTCAATTTTTCATAAGAGTCTCAAAATGTTGAATATGAAAATGTAGATTTTTTTTTATCAAGATGCTTCTTTAGACGATAAAGTTAGGGATAAAGTTTTAGATATTTAAAACATTGATAAATATTTCTTACCTTAATGTGGAAATATGAATGTCTTAAATAAGTAGCATGCCAAAATATGCCTCCAATAATACTTGAATTTTGTATCCTTCCATTTATGCCTAAGATTCTATTTCTAGTGTTGTTTTTATTAGTACCTATTACAACAGAGGTATTATTAATCCCTGCCAAGGTAGGGTACTAATGATTTCACTTGGTTAAATAACTCGTCTTTATTCATCCAATCAAATTTAAAAAATGCATATGATTTTAACAATTATAAAGTGTTTTTAATTTTTTTTTTCATATAAATATTGAAATATTATCAAGGGTGTTATTTGAGAATATTTTTATGTTGATATCATAACAATTAATTACTATGACCACTCATATCATTATTAATTAATATATTTATTTTTTATTATATCTATTTATGTCATTACTTTTTTTTTATTGTTAATAATATTTAATTCAATACATTCCAACCAAAAAAATAAAATAAAAACCTAAAGAATTAGTTAATTGTTGAGCATATCAATTATTATCATAAATGTTTTTAGGCAATATCTTATTATAATTGCTACTTATTTTATAAAATAAATTACTTATTAAAGCACATTTTGGAAATTATGAATGTATTTTTTTATTATAATTTTCAACTATACCATTAATACTAAAAAGTGTGTAATTTTTTAAATTATTTTCTAAAATTTGTCACCTTCTTTATGACTCTTATTAATCATAACAATTTAAATCTCTATCATTTATTTATTTCTCATTTCGAAGTAATAAAAATAATTTAAATAATTCAATTATTTAGAATAGAATAAAAATAATTCGTTAATTGAAATTTTAAATTTAAATAATTATATGTCAATGAAATGAATTATTAAGTCATATTAGAAAAATACTAATGATAATAATATTATAAATTTTATTAATTAAATTCTATAAAATATGAATATATTCATATATTAATTTTTATATGACAACGTAATATCAATATAACACTAATTTTATGTTCAATTACGAATAAATACTACCAATGCTGGGTATATTTATTGATTATGAATAAATAGTATTAATGTCTTGCAACTTAATCACATGGTCTAGTAATAAAACTACCACCTATTAAGTACATGTCCACAAACATGATTTAATTAATTCATTTATATGCAATTCAATATAAAATATTTAGTGACAAGACTAGTCATGTTACAATTCTTATGCTTATTGACAAATATTCAACCATAAATAATTTTCAATTCAAAGACAAGGACTAGCCACTACACAACCCTTGTTGTAATCATCTTTCCACATTATTGTGCATTGAATATTGTGCAATGTAAATATTTTTAACATTTTCAAATTTTAACATTGATTTTATAAATACATTACATTTTTCAAAAAAAGAAAATTTGAAAAAGTTTATTTATATACTTTTTTATTGGCTAAAAAATATTGACAAGACAAATTTCTTGAAGAAATTCAAACATTTACTATTAAAAAATTAAGAAAAAATAAATGTCTTATCAAAAACAAAATTAAAAAATCTAAATGTATTAATATATCTAAGGTTAGTGTTTAAAATCTAAAATTACTATTCATATAAATACTTAAAACTCAAAAAGTAAATCTTATTTATAACAATAAGACAACCCACTAAAAGTGACACTTATACCTAATCACTTGTTCAAGATTTTAGTTGGGATAATTGAATCTTTTTCTATGAGAAGGCCATAACCCTTTCCACATTATGGCCCTTCAAACATACATGTATCCTTTAAATGACAACAATTTCAATATATATCACTTATACATGAGAGATTTTTAAATTTTAAATATATTCGTTTTTTTTCTTCAATTTATTACTCAATGTGTTAAGAATAACACTCTAAATAATGAGATTAAAAATATTACCTTAAAAATGTGTGTAATGGCCTAGCTTGAATTCATAATTCAATAGAAAATATGTGTAGTGGCCTAACTTGAATGCATAATTAGTTTACTAGATTCAATTTCATTTTTTAAACTATTCACACCTTCACTTTTAAGCATGTTGACTCCTCATAATTGCTTCTACCCAATTGTTCATGTGGTCAAAATACTACAATGAAAAGTCCAATCTTTACAAAAATTAAATATTCTTTTTTATAACAGGTACTAAAACTACATCACAATACTTGTTCTTATTGGTTTTAATACTCATCATATTTTTCTAAATATTTTAGTTACTCTTTCTCAACATGATTTTTCTATTCTTTATAAACATGGTTATGGTCCTAATAGCGCTCCTATTTCTCAACCATCTATTGTTTACAATATTTTTCTATTTTATTTAAATATTGGTAACCCTTTAGTATGTTAAAAATGTTTAATTCCAACCCATTCACATCTTCTCCAACATGTTAAACTAATAATATGATGTATATCTTATATGGCATTCAAAATAAAAGTAAAATATTCTTAAAAGTCTCATAAATAAAATAATAATGTTATTTTTAATGACATTTTTTTAAAAGTATTTTTTTGAGTTACTTGCATATCTTTTTCTAATTGGTTTTTTATCCCAAAAAATTTAGATATTTAATAGGAAATCAGATTGATCGCATCTTATTTGAGCCATTATGGTTATTTCTGAAATTTCACTTATATTAATAAATTTTTGACTAAACTATTTCCAATGACTTTGACGGATTATTCCTTTAATTGGTTTGATACTTCATCAATTCATGTTTTATTAAAATTTATAATTAATTTGTGTATTAACTCTAATTAAGATAAAATGAATAGAAATATAACAAATCATATAAAATAACTTGCAATTAGCATAATGATTGCAAAGTATTGAAATAGGTGAAACACAAATGATTGAAAGGAATGCTAATTTTGAACAACACAATAAGAATTAGTTGTTTTATTCCTTTATGCTAACTATGTGTGAATGAAAGATGACTATAAATAATCAAGTCAAATTGATCGATGTATGTATAACATGAATTATAACTATAACTGATCACATTTAGAAATGACCAAAAGAGGACCTACCATCCTTTGTGGATCAATCTTGTCCTTTGTGAAAAATAAATAAATTTAGGGCATAATTGTTTGTGTCTACTTGAGACACCCCTATGTGTAAAAAACTGGCTGTAGGATGTGTTCAACTGACTTATTCAAAATTAAAACCCTAATAAGGCTATCAGTCTATGAAAATCCACAAAGAGAAGGATGAGTGCAATGGTCTAAGATAACCCCAATCACCCTCATGATGATTGATTATTTCTTACATATCCAATACTTCAAAGAGAGAAATCAAGCCCATGTAGTTCTCTCACTTAGAGTGCTTAGTGAAATTATGTTTATTTTACTACATGTATACATCTAGAGATGGATTTTAATACTTGATAACATTTTTCACGAGTTGAATAAAAAAGGCTCTTAACTTGGCTAAGTTCTACTTCAAATTATTAGAATCAAATTTGGAAAGAATAGGGAAGCTTTACTCAGTGTGCAATAGTATAAGTAGTTCTCTCACTTAGAGTGCTTAGTGAAATTATGTTTATTTTACTACATGTATACATCTAGAGATGGATTTTAATACTTGATAACATTTTTCATGAATTGAATAAAAAAGGCTCTTAAATTGGCTAAGTTTTGCTTCAAATTATTAGAATCAAATTTGGAAAGAATAGGGAAGCTTTACTCAGTGTGCAATAGTATAAATGTGCCTCGATAATGAAATATCCAAGTAATAGAATAAATGATTTAGATGTGTATTTATCAATCCAAAAGGGGATAACCTTGGGCTACATATCCTAAAACTATAGACAAATCATAATGGAGGGTATAAATTTGAAAAATAATCATTATTGAGGTAGGGGACATGATCAACCCACAAAGGTCAAGATTAACTACCATTATTGACCCATATTGGCCAGTTTTGTACTAGAGGGTATTTGAAACTAAGCTATAGGATGTCCATGTAGATACTTAGAGAAGTTTTTAGTGATTAAGAACATTTATGTATGTGGAATATAGTAACTTAGAAATGGATAGATTTTTATAAGTGTTTAAGATAGAGTGAGGTGGCAAAACAGAGTAAATGTGGGCCAAAACTGGCATTATCAAGTATTCATGACCAATTTGAATGACTACAATTGATATATGTGTGTAAATTTACTAAATTAGTGAATTTTTTAATCCATATTTATAGAGTCCTAGAAACTTCTTTCAAAAGGGAATGTTGGTTGTAGACAAAATCAATGAAACATAAATAATATATTGACACTTAAGTTCTAATCAAAGTAGCAAGAACAAACAAGTGTAAAGTTTATTATTATTTTATTGATTTTCATTGGGAATTTTACACTTTCAAAGACAAATTCTAATCTAATGGCTTCACAATCTAAATATTCCAAAACCTTTCATTTTTATTTTTATGAAATTTAATGAGAAGGTGGTTGGCCAGTTCTAACTAATTTATATTATATTCAATAACACCATTGGTGTTAAACAAGGTTATCTAATCTCTCTAAAATTTATTGGTCTTTATGTAGATAAATTAAATTATAACATTTCAATTTTGAGGAAAATAGTTGACAGATAAATTATTCAAGCACTATAACATTTTGACTATTTAAAGTCATATCATAATCACCTTTAGGTCAACTTAGTGTCACTTGGGTTTTTTTCCAAACATTGAACATTATAGTCAGATTTAAATTCACATTACAGAGGTGACATTGGGGGTGATGTTAGGCTATGAATAATAGGTGACATTAGGAAGTAAATTCATAGGGTGACCTTCATGGGTATCAATGCAATTACCGATAATCTCATGGATATCTCTAGATTAGTCTTCATGTCATGTCATCTTCTATTACCATCATTACAATATCAAAAAAATACACTACCTCTATTATATAATTATATTTATTTAATTTTTATGCTTTTAATATTTCATCATAGAGTTCATCCATATCCTTTTATAATGCTTCCTTTTCCAACCTATCTTCCTTCCTCATCACCTATCTCACCTTTTTGTACACTTTTTCTTGGGCTAATAATGCCATTTGATGCTCATTTTTTCCTTAACGAACTCTTATGTGTGTTGATTCCTTATATGCAACACCTTTTGTGTCTTCCACTTCACCTTGTAGAAACACATCCACCACATCTACTTCACTTCTTGCCTTCATTTCACATGGGTGTCACTCTTCATGCTTTCCTATCCAAAGGTTATTTGGATCAACCCACAAATTTTTAAATTTTCCATTGAAAACTTTATCAATTATTATTTCCTCCTCATTATAATGATTCACATATCCACTCCACACTCTTTATTAGATAATGTATATTATCCATTACCTATAACAAAGTATGTGCTAATAAAATTAAAATTTCCCTCAATATATCTCATATTTTCTTCATCTAAGAGATGGTCTTCTACTCCTCTTTTATCAAACATGAGACCCTCACGAGATAATATATGAAGTGACACATATAATATTGTTAAAGTTTCCCAATATAACTCCAATTAATGATCTTATTTGTCTCCACTTAATGCTCCATCTAAATTTGTATCATGTGCATTCACATGCACTTCCTTCATCACCACCTTCATCGCTTCTAAAATATATGACACTGCTACTCCTACTTCCACTAAGGATTATTAAATATACTTCAAGGTTCCCCCATTCCAAGAAAACTACCTCCTCTTCATTCATGCAAAACATGTTGTTATCCATTATCTCATACTTATTTCCTTCTCCTCCCCTAATGCAATATAAAAATATCCTTCCAAACTTACACAATCTCTAATATGAATGGTATGTGGCCACCCATTCTCTTTACCTCATCTTCTACTTGGGATTGAAGTAACATTTTAATGAGTAGCTTGGTAATAGTTATGATGTGTATGTTTCACACCTCTTTGTTTTGAACCTCACTCAATAATTAAAAAAAACTTGTAAACTAACCAAGTAAATATTTAAAGAATCCTTGTGTCTAGTGCTTTCCAAAAGCATATTACACTTGTGGATAGGCGTGAATTTAATTTTTATCATTATGATTTGAATGAGTAGTAATTTGATAAGTTTGGTCACAATAATTTTCAAGTTTAATAGAGCATTTAAATTTTGTATTTGATGTTTGTTTTGGAAAAGTGAAAAATCAATTTCGAAGGTTTTGGGCACGTATGCTTCATTGAATATATTATTAAAAATCTTAGTTAAACAAAAATTGACTTGTAAAATAGGGTTGCTCGTAGAGTATGCAATGAAGACTAATACAATTCCTATCCTTCCTATCATAACTAACAAGCATGCTCTTCATAAAATAATAAAACAACAAGGATATGATGAAATGAGAGAAACAAAAAAATAATCAAACATTAAATTATTTGTTAGAACTTTTCTCTTGTACCTCATCTTTGAACTACCTCAAACTCTCAATTATATATATTTTATCTTTTTATTAAAATCTATAAAGTTTCAATTATTATAAGTATATAATATAAAAATAAATAATAATAAAAATAATATTAAATTTTTTAAAATTGAGTTGAGTTAATTTTCTAAATAATATAAAGTGTGATAATATTTTCTTACAATGATACAATCTTGTCTACATAAGATAACATAACTCACAACTCATAAATGTTTACTTCAAAAATTAATTAGTAAAAAGTAAGAATATTATATTATTAATATAAATAATTTATTTTAAAATCTTACAATAAATTTACAAAATAAATAAATTTCCCTTATCATATATATAATATAATAATAAAAAATAAGTAGAATAAATTTATAAATTATTATTAGACACTTAGTAAATTTAATTATAAACTCCTATTAAATATATAGTAATAAATTAAAATTCGATCCAATTCGACAGATTATATGATGCCTCCCTACTATAAGTGCAAGTTTCTCTATTGGATTATATCAGTTAGCTTAGATGGCCATATAAACATAATTAAACTTTCTAATTAAGGATAGAAATTTTGAGCACAATTTAATAATTATATATATTTAATCTTCAATATTTCATTCATTAAAAAGCCTCGATCTCTCATTCTTTAAAGATGACTAGAGCTTGAAGGGTAATGTTCAATGACCATTATTAATTTTCACAAATAACAATGTAAATGAGTTTTTAAATTAATTGAAATTATGTTATAAACTTTGATGTAATTTCTCAATATTTTAATGGAATATAAGAACTACTTGTTTAGATATATTTGAAAGTTAGAGATAAAAATTGGGTTCAGTTATTAGTTTACGAAGGATTTCTTTTTAGATGTTGTAGATGTTTTCAAACCTATCATCTAGTCAATAATTGTCCCTCTCAAATACAAAAAGAAAAATACCTAGTGGAAGGATGTCTATCCTGAACATATAATTATTCAAGATTTAGATAAAATTGAAAATACAAGCGAGGCTTCATAGTTGGTTTTGAAAACTCAAATGGAAGGTTTACAAATAGATTCAAATAAATTGGCAAATCAAATCTCTTAGAGGCATGTTTCAAATTCAGATAAAAACAATAATAATGTTGATCCTAAGGAAAATTCAATGGCCCACATCATTATAAATAATATTCAACCAACAATACTAGAAGGTGAAGGATTGTCAAAGAAAATACCATTGTAGTCACCAAAACTTGTTGATTCATTAGAAATATCCATTCTTATTATACCAAATTTAGGAGATGGAGTTGATTGGACCTTAATAAGCAACAAAAGGTGAGGAAAATGCCAGATGGAAATGGATACTCTAAAGATAACCCTATTATCCTAAAATAAAAATATTAAGGAAGGGTTGTAGTTGTTGTTTCTATTATTTTGGGGTCTATTTATGTTTTTACATCCTGTTTCATGTTTCGTTAGAAGAGGAGCTTCATTGAGATTTAGTTGTTGTATCTTTCTCTCCATGAAAGGGGTGGGAACCTTTTAAAACCCAAACCTTTATCAATATTAAAAATATGTTTTAAATATATTTATTTGAAAAACATTATGATATATCAATCTCAATATCTTTATTTTAGATTTTTGACATACTATAATTATTAATATTATTACTTTCTTCAAAAACATTTCATTCACTATTGACAAATCATGTCAATTTAACTATATCAATATATCAATCTTGAAAAACTCTTTTAAGAAAAAGTAGAGGAGGATCCAAACTCTACCACATGGCTAAGATATTATAAGTTTCAATTGACTTCTAAAAAAAAGAGAGAGTAAAAACTACTTAGTGAAGATCAAATAGACATCAACGTTAATGTCAAAATTAAAAATAAACATTCTCATAAACATTAAAAATAATTGGAAATGCAATGGTATGTAAATTTTTTATAAAATATAAGATTAGTGCTTATAGTGATATACAATAGAAAATATACTTAATTTATGTTAGATTTGTTTATGACAAGGCACAAGCCTTTTTTTGTCTAAATAATGTTTAGTGTTAATCATAATTTATTCTAAACATTAATTAATGATAAAAATTAGTTTCAAGGAATTGGTTACGCAATGAGTTATTCAGTTTTTATTAGGTGTTCAAGTTGTATACAACTAGTTTCAACACTAAATAGGTATGGTTGTAAAATCTTTGCATCTATGAATTTAATGGAAAATTAAAAAAAAACTATCCACTAACTTCCTTTTTTATCTATAAAGTTTGTGCATTATGCTTTGATTATTTCTATGAGAAACTGTGCCAAATTTGAAGAACCAACACTGTGGAGGCAAATAAAGGGTTTTAATGGCCATATTTTATTTTGTCTAGGGTTTAAAACTACTATATCTCTACGTAATAGCATCTAGATATTCGAAGGGAGGACTAAGAATTAAAGAAAAAAATGGTTGAGAAGGGAAAGAGTCATAAAGAAGAGGTCGTACCCAAGGAATACACCATCAATCTACACAAGTGACTTCATCGATGGTACGCTTAGTTTTTTTATTTTAATTTTTTCATCAAATGGTGCATAATTTTTCTTATAATGATTTAATTATAGTAAAATAAAATAAAAAATCAAATAGCCAGGTTGAAAAAAATGTCTCAATACTAAAAATTACTTGTTATTTTTATTTATATTATTAGGGTTTATCTCTATCATATTTATTCAAGTTTTAACTATAGTACATTTAAGAAAATGGCCCTAAATTTTGTAAAGGAGATCAATAAATTTTCCCAAAAGTCCATGCGGACAATTGATGTGAGAGTTAATGTGAAGTTGAATAAAACCATGTGGAGTAGGGGCATTAGGAGCGTGCCTATGAGGGTTAGGGGTCACATCTACATGAAGTGCAATCTTGAAGAGGATGCCAAGGAGGAGTTGTACTCCCTTGTTAATATTTTGGAGTTTCCCCCAAAGGGGATTAAAGGGTTGGGTACTAAGGTTATTGAAGAGGAGGATTGTATATCTAACTTTTGCTAGGGTTATATTTTTAGTGTTACAATGCTAATTAAGTTTCAAAAACAATAATTTTTTTAGGAAGTCTTATATTTTAAGATGATTATGTTTAGGTATATGTAGCTCTTTCTTTAGATTATTCAGAATTGGATGGTTTATTTGTTGACTTATAGTGGTTATAGTGAAATTTGAGTTTGAATCTTGATTCATATATGAAAATCCTTCTACAAATAATAAAATCATCCATAATAATATTCACATGGGGGGTCTCTTTATTCCAATTGGCAGTAATACATTTTGATAAATTTTATGTTTTTTTTTAAAATTGATTTGAGAAATTGTGAATGATATTCACATGGAAGATCTCTATTCACACTTATTAGTAATACATTTTGATAAGTTTTCATAATTTTTTGGTTTCAACTTTGGGAAATTGTGAATTACCTACAAACTATGGGCTTGTTACCCTATTGGAAATATGAACAATGTATGGGTTTTAGAATGATGCATTATGTCATAATATTAGTTAAAATTACAATGTTACAACATATAAAAGCAATCAATTAAATTATTTGTAATTTAAATTTTGTGTGGAACATTATAAATTAGACTTTTTATTTTTTTCCATTCAATTTTATTTTTCAACTATATAATTTTGAATAAACTGGCACTAAAAAACTTACTAGGTTTTTTTAAAGCTATGTGGTTTAATTCGAGTGTTGGAAATGAATTTTTGTGGCTTGATTGATCTAGGGTTTAGTTTTCAAGGATAAATTTAGGGTTTAATATCTAGATATCTTATATGTTATAAAAAATTATTGGCATAATAATTTAAGTTTTTATGAAGAATCTAACATTATTTCTCAAGTTTGATGTAGGAGTTTTTTTTTGAATAAGTTTGCACTTTATTGTAAGTATGTGGGGATTATTTTAAGTTTGAAGTTTAAGTAAGCTATTGGACACTAAAATTTTGATGCATTAAGGTGAAATATATTACTTCTAATAGGGGTTATTTTCTATGTACAAAACTTTTACTATGTCAAATGCTGTAAAAAAATGGGTTAATGAAACAATGTTCCTTATTGTTATGAAGGTGATGTCACTTCCTTGAATAACTTGACACTACATTTTTGGTGCTTAATTGAGCTAGGGTTTAGATTTTAAGGATAAATCTTGTATTTTTCAATGAATAGGTGGTAAAATAAAATTGATGTTATTCAAAGAAGATTGCACCTACTTTTACATGCGTTAGAGTTATTTTTGGTTCTATAGTTAATTAGAGCCCTAAACACTAAATTTTTGGTGGTTAAGTTGATCTAAGGTTTTATTTTAAGGATAAATTCTTTGCATACTCCAAAAAAATGTTAACAAATTTATATTTTATGGTATGAATTTTTTGATTTCTTTGGTGTGGTTTAATTAAACCCCTTAACACTACATTTTTAGTGCTTACTTGAGCTAGGGCTTTTCCAAAGAGAAATCTTGTACTGCATTTCTTATTAAAAATAATTTGTTTATCTCGAGGTACATGAGTTTTTGTTATAATTTTTTTTTAATCTCGATGATAGTATTTTTTCCCCAAAATTATGGATTAATTAGACTTAGTATGATCTTATTGTTAGTTATGATCTTTTAAGTTATGTGGCTTAATTAGAGCCTTTGATACATTATTTTATTTTATCTAATTGAGTTAGGGTTTAGTTTCTAAAAACTCTTATATGCTATAAATAATGGTTTCAAAATGATTTGTCAATACTTTTGTGAATAACTATGCATTTATTTTATGGTTTGGTAGAAAATATATATTTTTTAAATGGAAATATATAATAATATTTATATAACAAATAATTATGAAATAATATTCTTTATATTAAACACCTAAAAGATTTAAATTGAAATGGGTTGAGTATTTTATGAAAACACAGTTTTTTAATAAAAATGTGAAAAACATTCATTCATGGTTATATGAGGTGCTTATGCATCAAATATAATATAATAATTTTTACATGTTTATATTTGATGACAACAAGCATCCATACATATGACAAACACATATCTCTCTTCAACAACTCATACCACTTCTCATTAATTTCCTCAAGTCTAGAAGACTTATTTAACACATTACAAAGCTTGGCATACAAACATACCAAGGGGGATTTACAAAGATTACAACTAAGCTTACACTCATTACCACATCTAGCCTAGCCTACAAATTTCATAGATTACAATCCTTTAATAAAAGTACAAAAATGAAGAACAAGAGAGAGAAAATGCAAAGGAGGCCAAAATGATTTTCAACCTCCACTTGGAAGGACTATTCATCAACATGAAAAGGAGTTATACCATGTGCTCCACTTTGGTTTGGACCCCTCCAACATGTACCACTCAAATTTCATCCCACTCCACATAGGTGGTCAATCAATAAAGTTATCTTTGTCCCTCACATGCACAAGAGTCTAAAAAAGGTAGAGGATCTCCTTTTGTCTAAATTCAAACTCATATTCATTAGTCCTCACATGGAAATGCACCCCACTTCACATGGTGATCCCACTTGCATAAGAATATAAAAAGATAAAAAAACTCCTTTTTTTGACAAGAGATCACTTCATAATTATGGAGCCCCACTACAAATTTATCCCACACCCATACATATTAAACAATATTAGGTGTCTCATGTGCCTTGATGGATAACTATGCCTCACATGCCACCTCACTAGTATGAATAGTGATTGCCACCTCATTAGCATGAACATGAATAGTGATCAGTATTAATAGTGATATATTTCTCCCCAACATAATATATTTAAGGAATACCATGTACTTATTAAATTTAAATTATTAAATTAAATTTATAATTCACTTATCTTAAAAAGTCTAATTATAATGAAGATTAACTATAATGAATAAAAATGACTTAAAAGTATTTCTTAAAATAATGATTATGAAAATATGTAAATTTTGAAGTACCTTTTCAATAAATAAATAATTGATTAAAGATGATTATCAATGGAGAAACATTATAATTATTGGATCCATTATTTTGGTGAGAGGAGCCTTTTTATATAGATAAAAACAATGTAAAGAAAGATACTTTAATAGCTCTTAAATGAACCCTAGATTCAATTTCATTATTTTCTTTCAAACTCTTTTTAGTGTTATTTGTCAAAAATTTATTTAATTAAAATATCATAATAAAATTTTCAAACTTCTTTGTGATTATTTAGTTTTGTGGGGTGTCAAATCATAAATTGACATGGGATGTATTTCATTCTCAAGAAAATTGAAGGGGAAATAATAATTTATCTATTACAATGTGTTTGAATTAATGATGCATATCACTAATGTTGGGAGAAGACATTGAGGTCCATTCATCTTGTAACTTCCATTCATCTATGATGCCAATATATTGACACATAGAGCAATATTTAAAGGTGAGCAAGTTGATGATGATGAGGGCTGATGATATGGTATTATAGGTGACAGCATACCCTATAAGGACCACATTGTGTAATAAACCTAGGTTTAGGGTAACTATTAGATATGCATTCCCTGCACACATTAGAAATGGATCTATACCTTGTATGGTGGTGGTATCCTTGATTGGCATTTTTTTATTTTCAAGGGTGGATGAGGATGTCATAAGATATCACTTGATTACAATAGGTATCCATATATAATGTCCATCTTGACTTAGTGCTATAATTTCACTGATGTGGGGAGAATACATTGAGTTCCCAAAGTCTATCTTGTAGCTTCTATTTGTCTATGCTACCTATTGACCAAATTTGACTTTTAAGTCAAATTGGGGTACCTATAGGTAAAAGCTTTAATTTTTAGGTCTACAGGGGGTATAATATCTTGTAATGAGGTGTTTCATAGGTAATTTTATGCCATTAAATTATATTAGCCTTGGTCACTTATTTCATTAATCTCTCATGTCATTTTGGGTCATTTTAAGGGTCAAAATAGTGCATTTAATGTTTTTTACAAGTTTTTTGGGAAATGTGCAAGTATTGAAACATGATTTAATGCCACATGTGTCATTATATTTCTTAGATAACTATTTTTAACTGAAATATAGTAGGTTTTTTATGAAAAAGTTAGTTTTCTTGGAAAAGAAAGAGAAAGTGGCACTTGTATGACCTCTTTGGGAAGTGTGCCACTTGAAAAAAGTGTAATTGTGACTATTAATCTTCCCCAAACCAATATACACATTTTTTTGATCTGTAGATGTCATTTCTAAGCCAAAACTATTCTACTACATTTTTGCCCTTCTTGGCATATAGAAGTGACACTCAAGTTTTTGCTCAATACAAACAACACAGGTAGTTTCATGATAAAATATTTTGGGAGGTGGTATTAAAATTATGGAGATAAATTTTAATGTAAATAAGTTTGAGAATGATCAAATGTGCTTTATGAATCATTTATTTTAAGTTGACCTTCCAAAACTACCTGCTAATCTGTGCACCCTATTAGTTTTCTCTTGGTTTGAATATCTTCATACAAAATAGTTATTAATATTTATTATATATGATTTTGGAATATTTATATAACACTTTAAATTCTTGGTTTCAATTTTTAGGTTGTTTTGATTAGCTAATAACCGTAAAATTGTAGATTGGTCTCTTTTGAGTGCAATGAGTAGTCTCACCATTTTCATGAACTTTGTGCTTTTCAAGAGACTCCAGGGGGTTGTAATAGGTAAAATATTGTTATTTTCAAAAATTATTTCAATCTCATGTCATCTTAGCTTCTCTCTCTAAATTAATCTCCATGAGAATACAATTTTTGAGTGCCGTACATTCATGTGATTGAAAAGTGAGCTTTTAGGTGATTTCATGGAGGTTTCTCAAATGTTGAAAAGGAGGTTTTGAATTTTAATTCAAGTGTTTTATAATGATGATGATTTATTTTAAAGTATGGAGAGAAGTATACAACTCACAAGAGGCCTAAAGACAATGCATATTGCTCATAGGTTGCTCACTGTCTATACTTCAGATTGCACACCCACAAGTGACAATACAAAGAGCAAGAGTCATGATAGAAAAGTTAAAACATGTGAATAAACCTCCCTTGGAGCCTTTATGTGATACAAGGACAATGGTATACCTCAATTGAAATTATAGATTAATAAACAAGTGAAGAATTACTCTCAAACACAAGGAGACTAAGTTTATGGAAACAGTCCCCAAAAATGGAAAATAGAGGGCTGAGGGCTTTTACAGACCTTTTCAAACATGAATATTAAGGGTTTAAATACATATTAATGATTGGACCATGTATTATTTATATAATACAATAATTATACCAAGAATAAATGACAATAGAGGAATGGAGATTAGTCTTTGAGGGACTCAAAATCATACTTTTATGCATTGTGAGAAGATAATGATATTTATAGTTTCAAGCTGAAAGGGACACTTTCTTCACCCACGGTTATAGATTAACATTGATACCATATTTAAATGATTCTAAATGTTTAAAAATGACATCTATAGCCTAAATTATCATCAAGGAAAGATGATAAGTTTTTTGTTGCCTCTGTACTCACCCTTAGTCCATACATATGACCTTAGTAAGCACCTACAACTGGGAAGAGTGCTAGTGTCTCAGTCAAGGTTTTGGATGGTGATTTAGCCAATCCATGATGATCCAAAGGTGATTTTAGGTGAGAGGTGGTTATTAATCTTAGAGGAAATTCTTTTCATAGTCATGAACAAGTTTTGATAAGCGAAAATAACCTACAAGCAAGGGTAAAAGGCATGTCTCAATCGATAGGGGCAGTGGAGGATCAGTTCAAACTTAAAGTATATGGGAAGGGATAAGAAATTGAACCAAAGGGTTAAATGACTTAAGAAAGTTTGTGAATACTTTTAGTATAACCATGATGATGAGTTATGTCATTGATCTTCATATACACCTTGGTGTTCGTACACAAGCTTACATTAACATCTACAGTTGTGAAAAAGTTTAGTGACTCAGTCAAGGTTATTTGATAGTGTCTTAGCCATAAACATTGAATATAACATGGATGATAGAGAAAACATATGTTTATAACTTAGAGAAGTGTTCAAGGAAGTTTTTAAGCACCTTGGTCAACCCCAGTTAAGACATCAAACACCTACAACCATATGTTGTCTTAGTCAAGCAGTGGAGGGCTTAATTATAGTCAAAAGTGCATGTATCATACTTGAGAGATGGATTATATATATATATATATATATATATATATATATATATATATATATATATACATATTCTTCATTACTATGACATATTCATGAGCTCTAGGATAAGCTAAATAACCTACAAGCAAGGTCCTTTAGAGGGGTAATTTGAACCTATAGGCTTTAGAACAAAATTAGTCAATAGTGGTTATAGGCAAACAGTGAAAAAGGTTTAATACTTATTAAAGTTTAAAATTAAATATGAGGAGAATTAACCTAAATAATGTCAATTATCTTAAGATAAGCAGAGGAGGGGTCTTAGAAGGATGCTAAAACATAGTATACTTGCATAAAACCTTGTATAGTCTACCCTTAAAAGATCCAATCTTGGAATTTGTGGTTTTGAAGGGGAAACTCATGCAGTTATTAACTAAATTTTTGTACAGAGCATCCTCAACACTTGGATAACCCCATTTAATACTTGGTTTTGATGAGGAAATAGGGTAACACCCCTCTATTCTATCTCAGAGGTAGAACACTCTTGAAGAGCAAGAACATTGCATTTTTGAAGGAGGGTGATAAAAAAATGAATAAGAAGTTTTTTAGAAACTTCAAGTGAGTTTTTGAAATTTAATCACACCCATAAAAACATGGGAAACCAAATAGGGTACTCCATACTCCTAGGTTTGCAGTCAGATCTAATGGGCAAAGTCAAGGCCTAAAGGGAAAATGAAGAGAAAATTTCATTTGTAGTATGGAATGAATATTATAGTGAGTTGGAACATGTTTAGGGGGGTATTATGGATATTTTTAAACTATTAGATACAAATAATCCACCAAAAAATATCATTTTGAGCCAAACTTGCAGGTAGGCCTATTGGACATGGCTAGACCTAGTGTCCAAATGGGGGTTTATCATCATTTATAGCATGATTTAAGTCTTAAAATTTATGGAAAAATGTTTATGGGTTTATTTAAGAGGTTTTCAAACTCTCAAAATGAAAATAAATCTAGAAGAATCCATTTTTGGACCTTAAACTAACTCAAACTCATGCAAATTAGAAAAAATAAGCTTAATGAGGCAAGTTTGGTTACTCATATCTTCCATGAGGTTATGAATGGTGGCCAAAGAAGTTGAGGGTGGTTATCAGGGTCCCTTAATATCACTTTTGTGGATTTTTTATACAAGTTGGATGTGGAAATCTTATGAACCAAGCTTAAAACTCAAAACAAGCCTAAAACCCTAATAAACCCTTAGCCATGATCCGATGGAAAAGATGATCTTGGAAAGCTAGTCAAATGGAATAGTTAGACTATGAAACCTATGTTAACTTTGAAATGAATCCATCAATATACTTCACATTCTAGATAGTTGTATGGACTTGTACGGACATGGTGCAAATAAGCTCTTTTTGACCATTTTTTATGTTTTGTAGGTTATATAAGGATTTAAGAGATTAAATAAAGTTTTGAGGGAATATTGAGAATTTTAATAACTTATAATATTCATTTAATGTCTTTAATATACTTATAGGTGCCCTAACCAAGTGTTTCAACTTAGCCAGTCAAAACTGGCATATTGCACAAGCTAAGGAGAAGTGTGAAAACTTCAAGTGGATGGCCTTTTAAGGTGACCCTAATGCTTCCAAGAGGGTCTTGAAACATGTCACGCAATATGTTTTATGTATTTTCATGGAAAAATTAAGGCATTTTGGAGGCCAAGTATGCAGGGTGCATGGAAGAGTAGTTTTCTAGACAACAGATGATGATGGCTCACTTTCAGAGGTTTCCAGAGGACCAAACATGTAACAATTGCATATAAAGGCATGTATAAGAGTCTTCCATTCCATTAAAATAATTATTCCTTATATTCATTAGTTATAGGACATCTAAATAGGTCTAATTATGCAAGTAATTTTTTTGAGGCAGAATGAGGAGTTTTATGCCACTTTGTAAGAATTTGATGACTTGGATTGACATTTTTACTTAATGAACTTGCATGGTTTAACCCATATCCTATTATCATTCATGGATAACTTATTTTATCAGCTTTACTAGTGTCTTTATGACCCTTGGACTTCTTTTCTTCTCTCTCTCTCTCTCTCCAAAGCTCTATAAGAGCTAGCCATTTTGGCCATTATATTCTATGTTCCACCTGAGTATGGTGAAGCCCTACTCATTTATATACATTTTAATCAATAAAATGATGAAGTGTTACCTATTCCATGACTATTCATAGTGTGCTTTACTTTAATGTTAAATTTGTTTCGTGAAGACTATAGATTCCTTAGCAAGTTGTCAAGTTCTCTCACCTATTTACAACTTCTTCTTACAAAGCATATGATGTGTTCTAAGAAATTTCAAAGTTTAAGTAAGTTATTATCTTCATTAGTGCCATTTAAGGCCTCTTGTATAGTCCTCTTATCCTTGCATATTGATCCATAACCCCATAATGTAACATTGATGCAAGAAGACATAGATTGGAGAGTGTATGTTTAGTTATCTTTTGATTTCAAGTGTAATATGCATATGGTTGGATGTCATCAATCAATTTGGTATATCACCTTCCTTAGGTTAGTTTTATTTTAGTTATCTCTCTCCATTTTCACCCCCCCAAAGTTAGTAGTAATAATCTAAAGTGGTACATCAAGGGAGCTAGACCTATCTAGAGACTCACATAATCCCTTACGCTACCTAAAAGCTTAAAGGTGATCCCATTGTGTCACTTGGATGAGGAGAGCTTTGCATCTCCTCAAAGGGTGCATATCAATGTGAAAAAACTACCAATACATTAACACCTAGAGAAATTATTTTAGGCTTAAAAACATACAAATATTCCATACATATTTAGACCCTTGGAAGAAAAGGTGGCCACAATTAGAGTATATCTCCATAAGCACCTCATTTATCCCTGTAAGCCAAAAACATAAAATTTAAGGTATCATTATTTGGGAAAAATATGTTTTAAAAAGATTATTAAAATGAATATCAAATTAT